>JARHVA010000154.1:6672500-6675000 GCA_037957365.1 Torreya grandis | reverse complement strand
ATTTTCATGTGATGTAACTCTTGTGTGGTGTAGATTATATGTGTTTCCATATTAAATCATTATGTTTGAGTTGTGTTAGTTTTGTGCCTTGATAGTTATAACCTAATTTTAATTATTTGGCTTAATTTTTTTAGAGCAATAATTTGTGGTATAAGAGTAACTTGAGTATACACACCTTGTGTTTTAACAAACAATGACTCAAGGGTGAATAAAACTAATCCATTAATGTAAAACTATGAAATAAGGAAAATATATGTAAATATAGTAATTATAATAATAAATACAAATATAAAATGTTCCAAATTACATTTAAATGGTTAATCTTTAAAAAGGAGGGCTGTAGAGAAATATTGAATTTTCAACTTATTGGTGCACTATCAAAGGCTAAAACTATTGAAAAAAATGTGTAGAAAAAAAGATGAAATAAAGATAAAAATGTTTGGTGAACAAATAAGTTGCATAATTTGACCAAACTCAACCACTTCTCATAGTGATCAACTAGAATCATGAACACATGATTATGGAGACTTCATGATGATTGTGGTTTAATACTATAATTTTAGTAATTTTGATCCTAGAAATATGAAATATTTTAGTATATTTCAACAAATGTATATGAATTAGAATCTATATTCAATTTGAATAGTTTTTGTTCATAGTAATTTGAATCAAAATTTCATTAAAACAACCCTAATTTTCCTCAAGTTAAAAATAATATATAATATGTGCAAGGTTTGTGGGCTTGATCTCCCTTAAGGGTTACAACTACATATCCCACACACTAAAAATAAAGGCTCATGTATTTATATGCTTATGAGTAACCAAACCCAAGTGAGAGATAAAAGTTCACCTTTTCTTCCTAGATAACTAGTGATAAATCCATATTCTCATTAATTCCAAATTAGTTTGGTATAGTTATGTATCCACAAGGATCTAATGGATTGAAAGTGAATATCAATGAAATATGATCAATGTGCAAGTTACTTGACAAATGTACAAAAGATATAATCAATGTAACTCATGATTAGGATATCATAGATGGATTATGGTACGTGTGTGTGTGTGTGTGTGTGTGTGTGTGTGTGTGTGTGTGTGTGTGTGTGTGTGTGTGTGTGTGTGTGTGTGTGTGTGTGTGTGTGTGTGTGTGTGTGTGTGTGTGTGTGTGTGTGTACACACACACACACACATACATACAAACACACATGCACGCACGCACACACACACACACACACACACACACACACACACACACACACACATTGAAAGATGTTCAAGATTTAATTTGTGTCTTGTGGTTATGCCACTTGCCATGTCCTCATTCATTGTAAGCACCTTTAACTTTTCAAACTTCATCACACATCATTATATCTTGCTTGATCAGATCAACTTACTCTGTTCAATCTCAATTTGAAGGGTGGAATGCCATTGGTTGCTTAATGTTCTCCCACTAAAATTATGATACTTATCACCTTCTCATTCATCTATGGTTTTATTTAAGCTTTGGCTTGATATGCATAATCAATTGAATGTGTACACCTAGTGATGTACCATCAATCTTTAGGGATATGTTCAAGTTTTAATCATCCATTGCAATCTTGACACTTGGCATCTCTAAATCAGTTTTGAGTTCCTTTCAATTGTCAAATGTATGTGTGTGTGTGTGTGTGTGTGTGTGTGTGTGTGTGTGTGTGTGTGTGTGTGTGTGTGTGTGTGTGTGTGTGTGTGTGTGTGTGTGTACACACACACACACATATATATACACATATATATGCATATACATATACATACACACACACACACACACACACACACACACACACACACACACACACACACACACACACACACACACACACACACACACACACACACACACACACACACACACACACACACACACACACACACACACACACACACATATTGAAAGATGTTCAAGATTTAACTTGTGTCTTGTGGTTATGCCACTTGCCATATCCTCATTCATTGTAAGCACCTTTAAATTTTCAAACTTAATCACACATCATTATATCTTGCTTGATCAGATCAACTCACTATGTTGAATCTCAATTTGAAGGGTGGAATGCCATTGGTTGCTCAATGTTTTCCCACTAAAATTGTGACACTCATCACCTTCTCATTCATCTATGGCTCTATTTAAGCTTAAGCTTGATATGCATAATTAATTGAGTGTGTACACTTAGCGATGTACCATCAATCTTTAGGGACATGTTTGAGCTTTAATCATCCATTGCAATCTTGACACTTGGCATTTCTAAATCAGTTCTGGATTCCTTTGAATTGTCAACATCAATCTCACACCATCAGTTCATCTTCAGTTGATCAATCACACTATGTTAGATTATATTTTGTTGCATACCATTATATCTTTGGTAGGGTTCTTATGATGGTACACTTTTCACCTTTTTTCTTATTTTGGGGCTTTATTGAAGCTTTGACTTAACATGCACTATTAGATCTATCTTGCCTGAGTAAATGC
>JARHVA010000154.1:6552500-6667500 GCA_037957365.1 Torreya grandis | reverse complement strand
AAAATGTACTATTTATTCATTTATACTTATACAATAGTGGTTATAATGTTGTATCAGCCATGGCTGAAATTGTATTATTACTTTAATGAAATAAATGCAGTATTTATTGTTTATTCAACATTGTTCATGATTTGTTATATCATTATCATTGTGATCATTATCTAAATGGATTAGCTTTAAACCTTGTAGAGTTAACTAAAATAATACATTTAGTTAATGATCACTTCATTATATTTCTCGTGGCAATATTTGTTGGACAAATATGTGTAATTAATTTTAATTAAATTTTTTTTACTCTATTCTGGTAAAACCCAGTGGGGTTGTTACAATGTATCATGTCCTATGATTCTATGATAAGCAAAAAATTAGTTATATTATTTATGTAGAATATGTGTTGTTGATTGGTACCTAGTATTGGATAATGTAATGAGTTTTTTTCCCACTAGTGTAGATTAAATTATTGTAGGTGTATCTTGGTGTGGAAAATTTAAGATTTATTATATCATATGTCCATATAATTTTTCTACCTTATTGATTAAATTATGAAAATGTTTCATTTAAGGAGTTATGATTCAACTATTTTTTGCATGATATTCTCCTAAAAATTCTCTTTCATTGTATGCATCTTTAGAAAAAAAATTGATTTTTAAAGAAGATGCATTTAATTGTTTGTTATTGTTGAATAGATCACATGCATACTTATACACATGCACGCACGCACGCATGCATGCACGCACACACACACACACACACACACACACACACACACACACACACACACACACACACACACACACACACACACACACACACACACACACACACACACACACACACACACACACACACACACACACAATCTATCAAAATAAAGATAATTATTATGTATTATTATTTTTAGAATTGGAAAAAGAAGATTGTTGTTCACTATAATTTGTTCCTTCTCATGAAATGCCCATGAGGTTGGGTATTCCTAAAAAGGGGAATGTGGGGATAATTATGGACTTTTGTTCTCCATTTTAGGACTAATATAATATTAGTCTAGGGCACAAATATAGGTATTTGAACTCACAAATAGAGTCTACATGAATAGTCTCTAGGATATGCCCTATCACTATCAAAACTTCAATCTAATGTCTTAAACACAGGTCAAATATTATTATGAGAATTTGAGCATTAAGATTACTATTTTTAAACATAATGGGGAAGGGTAGTTCAATTTCAAATAACAAACACAAAAGAGAGATAAGGGTAAGGAAGAAAAGGGAAGACTCCAAGTCTAAAATTAACTCAATTCATTAATAATTGAACCAAGTGACTTTACCATAGTTATTACATTGTAAACTGAGTTTCACTAAAGTTATACCTCCAAGCACATATAATGGGAAGAGTCTAATGAAACTGAGAGTATGCCTTCTATATGAGCTCTCACTAATGATGAGTAATATGATTTTATAGTAGAATACACATAAACAACATATAAGAATTTATTGATTAATACACAAATTATCATCACTATGAAAGGGGAAATGAAATGAATCACACAATTATTATAATAGATAAGCACATCATAACCATGACATACGTAAAGTAGTATAGTATTAATCTAATTAACCTAGCATTGATAATCATTCAAACATGAATATGAAAGAGAATTGAAATTCAGAACAAACCCTCTTGCATAAAATAGAGATTATATTCATTAAAAGGAGTAAATGTCATTACAATAATCAATCTGGGCTGATATTATAGTCATTATAGTTACAATCATATTTAAAAATTTAAAACAAGAAAATCCATAAAAACCTATAATAGATCTATAGAGGACCACTTAATTGAGATGAAGAGGCAGATGAGAAGGTCCTACTCCTAACTTCTTTGACTTGGCATCCCTAGCTTCCAACATGATAGCCACGATGTCAAACTAATTATCCATCTTAACAAGGTTCATTAGGGGCTCCCTAAAGATTAACTTGGCTTGAGATACCAGTCTCTGATAGATGTATAAGGGTGTTTCTAGTAACACTTGGACCCTAGAGACCTAGTTTATGCTCCTCATAACCTAGTTAAATTGACCATGTGGACTTTGAATTCCCCTCAATTGAGCAAGGTGACATTAGATTAGAATTACACAAACATAATAACCTATTTAAATTAATTCAATATGTTTTTATTTCCCTCTTTCAAGGGTCCCATTGTGGTGTGAGTCATAACCAACCACTCCTCCATTACAACATTTATGTTCCCATCATTGTTTAATATAACCTTAAGTCTGAGGTCAACATAAGTTTTAGCTCTAAAAAAACATTCATTTTTTTTACCACCACTTGCATCTTCTAACATTTTCCATTGATCTTTAGAATCCTCTCCTTGTAGGCCTAGGTTCATTAGATAAGTACATTGTTCTCATCCCAAGTCTCCATTACATTCCCAAGAACTGATAAAATTAGTAAGAGGGCATCCTTGACCTTTTTAATTAAATCAATGAGAAATTTTCTCTTCACTTAGGATTCTAAATTTTAAACCTATATTTACATGTCCTCGAGGAGTTTCTTAGACATATAATGAGTCACTCAAAGAATAGATAGTGGGTCTCTAGTTATACTTTCTTCCTTAATGGATGTCTTTACCTTGGTGAGGGAGAACAGATCCTGATGGGTCTACCACACCACTAGTTTCCATTCCTAGAAAAACCTCTAATTCAATGTTATCTTCATGCTTTTGGAAGCTTGATCAAAACTCCATTACATGTCTAGGTTACCCTGAGTAGTCATCTCTAGTGCCTATGACCTTGATACCATTTCTTGGGTAGTAGGAGGTGTAAAAGGGGTGGATAAAATGGTAGTGAAGGCTAGAGGAGGAGGAGGAGGAGGAGGGGAGATGGAGGAAGTTGGGGGGGGGGAGTGAATGAGGAAAGTAATT
The DNA here is from genome assembly GCA_037957365.1 of Torreya grandis. Classification (NCBI taxonomy): domain Eukaryota; kingdom Viridiplantae; phylum Streptophyta; class Pinopsida; order Cupressales; family Taxaceae; genus Torreya; species Torreya grandis. The sequence goes on along the minus strand of JARHVA010000154.1, from coordinate 6,664,578 downwards.
GAGGTGGAGTGGGCATGGGAGTGAAAGGAGGAAGGAGAAAGGGGGAGACCTAAGAGAATATCTACATCCATCACTATTCTTGGGTTAATTTCACCTAAGTAAGAATTACCCTTGATAATAGGTCATTAAAGTGTAGGAAAGAGATGGGTTGGTCCAAGGCAAGTCATGTGGTGCCTTAGGTGATGGAAACAGGGGATCAGGGAGATAGGCATCAATATGTTGTATATAGGTTCATAAGAACTATTAATGCCTATAGAGGAGTCTAAATTGAAGAAAAATGCCTTAGAGTTGGGGTTAGAGTGTGGGTTGCATTTTGCTTCTTCTTTGGCCTCTTACCTAGGTTAGTTATAAATTTTATTGTAGATGGTCTAAGTTGGATGATAAAAGCCATAGAGGCTGATGATGGAGGACTCAGAGATACTAAAGGAAGTGTTGTAAATCAAGAGGTTATTTTTTATACTTTTTATGCTCCCAAAAGTCATAGGTATGCTTTTTGATAAAGGCACACCTAAGGAAGGCATTGGCAAGAATATAGCTTGTGAGATGGAAGGAGAATAAAGGAGTGATGAGGTAAGGACATTCAAGAGGATCAAGGACAAAGGTAATTAGGTTAATGATAGAGAGGGTGTAATGGTGAAAATAAGAGGCACTAGTTGGGGGATTTATGAGGGTAGAGTATAATTAGTGGGTGTCAAGATTAAGAGCTAAAAAGTGGTAGGAGTTAGGGGTAGAAGGGAACTTGGAGAAGTTGGAGGTGTGAGAGGGGGAACTTGGATGGGATCTTATTGGGATCCTTGATCTAGTCTTTCTTTCAAAATTATAGTCACATCAAACCTTAATATTTGTGAATCTTAGGGTTTAGGTGTTGATAATTGAGCTAGATATGTTTGGGTTACCTGGTGTTGATTAGCTCAAGTCTAGCTCTATTATGGCTTGAATACTACAGATATTTAAGGAGATAAATATGGAAGAAGAGTGTAAGGAGTGATTTAAGGAAGTAGAGGAGGATATTAGGCATGAGGAGTAAAAGTTGCTAGAAGAAGTAGAGCTCAGGGAGGAGAAGGTGGAAGAATGCTTTGAAATATTCTCCAATACACTAAGCAAGATATAGAAGAGGTGTTAATGGACCCTCCTATAAATTATTTCATTTCTTCTTTATTGTGATCTAGGATAGAACCTCCTTATCATCAATGGCATTTAGATAGAGCTTATCATCATCTTCATCTTGATGATCATATTTGATATTGAGGTAGGTTGAGTACCATGCCAATTGAGCTCTAATTGTCCCCTTGGGATTCCATTATTGGATCCTACATTATTTATGAAAAATTAGTCTTTCCCATCCACCATCTTTTGAATTTGAGGGAAGGCCTTATAGATGTGGTTATTTATTATGATTAGAAGTGATGGGCATGTTTTTTATTGATGTTGGATGCATAACCTAAAGATTATTAAGCATGGAATATACTAAGAGGGGGGGTGAATCAGTATATTATATATCTTATAAAAATTTCCCTTTATCAAATTCCACTTAATCAAACATTCAAGATATGTAATAAAACTCAAACAATAAACATCACACAAGATAGAGAGAGACACCAGATATAACATGGAAACCCAATGTGGGAAAAACCACAAAGAATCAATCTCAAATATATTCACGAGAACAAATACATTGGAACACATACCCCTTTGACAAGTACAAACCTTAGCTACAATTTGTGAGCACCAACCCATAAGAGCTTCAAACCCCTTTGTCGAGCACCAACCCAGAACCTATTCATGAGTACCAACCCATAGGAGCACTAACCCCTTTGCCGAGCACCAACCCAACAACAATTCATGAGCACCAACCCATAAGAGCACCAACCCCTTTGCCGAGCACCAACCCAACAATAATTTGTGAGCACCAACACATAGGAGCACCAACCCCTTTGTGTATACCACACACCTATCTCTTAATGTTGCTATCTCAACAAATGATAGATCAATACAACATCTCCTTCCTCTCTCTCTCACCTTTGCTCTTCTAAGCTAGATATAACAAATACAAATCATATTCATCTCTCACAATTGCTCTTCTAAGCTAGATATTACAATATCAAATCAACCTCTCACATCCATATTAAAATTGGCTACCCAAGCTTTTATTTATAGCTTTTCAAATGACCTTTAGCCTTCCCCCTTTGTGACTCTTCAATCCTCATAGAAAATGGCACCAATCTTGGATCACCCTTCATATCCAAGCATTTGAAAAGTCATGTGGTGACCCTTCATGACCAAAATCGTCCTTCCCACTTTTGTTCTTATCTTTGGTGACTCTTCATATTCCTCAAAGTGTCCCTTCATGAGAAATTGCACCTTTACTCTTTTGTCTTCACTTGGTGACTCTTGGTATTCCCCAAGATGACTCTTCATGGGAAAATGCATCCCATCCTTCTTTTATCTTTACCCTGTGGCTCTTCAACTTCTCCATGGGCCCTTCTTTTGTCTCATATGCAACCAAAAAAATATTTTTTAATATTAAATAAATATTAACTCACATTAGCCAAGACAAATAATATTAAATGCAATGGGGCCTTTATCACCAATAATGCTAAACTTTTGACATCAATGACAATATTTCCAACAATCTCCCCCTTTGTCATTGATGGCAACCTTAATCCTAAAACTACCACATCTTGTCACTTACACATCCTGTCATTTGAAAACATACAGTAACTCCCCCTTACTGTTGTAACCTGTACCTATTCCTTGTACCTATTTTTTGCACCTACACCTATACCTATTATTCTCCCCCTTTGACATCAATGGCAAAGGGCCCACCTAGAGTTAACACTTAGCTCCCCCTCACTTGATGTTTAACATCAATGGCAGGAAGTAATAGAAATTACTCCCAACCCCTCTTGTCGATCTTTGAATGTATCCTTTGATCGTGCCTTTGAGAAGATATCTGACAAAACATATACATTGTTCCCTATCCTTTGAGCATCTACAATCAACTCATTTGAATCTTTTTTTCTAATCTCACAACCTTTAGCATGAAACCTTAATGTGTATCCTTGATCACATATTTGACTAACACTTAACATATTCTGCTTAAGACCTTGTACATACAAAACATTCTTAGTCTTAGTTCTACCATAATCCAAACTCAAAGTACCTTTTCTAGCTATCTTGGTAGTGGTTTTATCTCCAAACCTCATTGTACCACCATTGATCTTCTTTAGAGATATGAACTTACTTTTATCTCCTGTCATATGTCTTGAATATTCGCTATCAAAGAACCATGGCTGATCTTTATCTCTTACATGCAAAGCTATTTGCACCAACATAGAATCTTTAGGTAGTTTCTTTTACCATGAACATGACTGAACCTTCTTCCTAATGAATGGATCTTTGAAACTTTGATCCTTCTTGATTAAATCTGCATGAGTATCATTTTCCTTCTTTCTAAAACTGTTAGCTCTTTTTCAACATTCTAATTTCTTATGAACATAATCATTTGAAACACTGCATATGCAAGAATCATTCTAATAGCCTCAAACCATAATACTGATGCAAAAATATATTTCCTCAAAAGATATACAAAATAATCTACCAACTCACCTTCTTGTCATGCAACATATCCAAGACCCAATAGCATCCACCATGCTTCAATTTTCTTAAAAGTGTCTCCTTGAAGCCTAGAAGAGACATCCCACATAATAGGGTTCTAGAAATAAATCTCAGGAGATTCCCACATCTCCTCTATTTCTTCCTTGATCTTCTTGTGTTTTTCTTTTAGAATCCGTTTAAGCATGTCTAACCTTTTTGACTTACTAACCTTATCATTTATGTTGTTCTTTTTTTTCTCAACTTTTGTAACTATCTTATCTTGACAAAGCTCATGCTAAAATGTAACAAGAGATTCTTTACAATCCTTCTTATCTGATTCTTTATCTACTATAACAAGTAATTCATTTTCACTCTTAACGTCAACCTGATCAACCTTTACTATTTTAGGTCTCCAAACCTGAATTTGTCTTTTCTCATATTTTCTAGAGGCTCTATATCCTTTGACATACCTTGAATATCTCTTTACTTGTTTTTGACATAATCTAGCAATATGGCCAACCTCATGACAACAGAAGCAAACAATATTTATCATACCTTTTTCTTGAATGTGACTGAGATCTCCCTTTGACTGATTGCTTCTCCTCATGCAGTCTCTTGCCCTATGACCAACATGATGACAAACAAAACAATGGCCATGAAAAGAATTTGAAAACTTGAAAGCATTGGGCTGCCTGATTGGCTTCTTTGATTTACCTTCAAAACTTGCATCCTTCTTTCCTTGGACTAATATTTTATGATCTTTCTCAACCTTGATTAAAAGCTCTCATGATTATCCTTTAAATAATCTAACTCAACCTTCAATTGATTACACTCTTCTTCTTTTGATGTTAAAATTGAAGTTGCAACCTCTAACTGATTCTTAAGATCCTGAATAAATATCTTATTTTCTTTTCCTTCTATAGCCAATTTAGAATCCAAGATACACACCTGTTCTTTAAGAGCTTCAACCATAGATTTCAATTCTTTATTCTCCTTCTTTAGTTGCTTGGCCATCTTGTGCTTTTCCTTGATCTACCTTCAAGCTGTTAAACCCTTTCTAAAGGAACCTGCTTTGATACCAATTATTAAGCATGGAATATACTGAGATGGGAGGGTGAATCAGTATATTATATATCTTATAAAACTTTCCCTTTATCAAATTCCACTTAATCAAACATTCAAGATATGCAATAAAAATCAAACAATAAACATCACACAAGATAGAGAGAGACACCAGATATAATGTGGAAACCCAATGTTGGAAAAACCATAGAGAATCAATCTCAAATATATTCATGAGAATAAACCCATAAGAGCACCATACCCCTTTTCCAAGTACAAACCTTAGATACAATTCATGAGCACCAACCCATAGGAGCTTCAAACCCCTTTGCCAAGCACCAACCCATCACCTATTCGTGAACACCAACCCATAGGAGCACCAACCCAACAACAATTCATGAGCACCAACCCATAGGAGTGCCAACCCCTTTGTCAAGCACCAACCCAACAACAATTCATGAGCACCAACCCACAGGAGAACCAACACCTTTATGTATACCACACACCTATCTCTTAATGTTTCTATCTCAACAAATGATAGATCAATATAACATCTCCTTCCTCTCTCTCTCACCTTTGTTGTTCTAAGCTAGATATAACAAATAGAAATCATATTCATCTCTCACAATTTCTCTTCTAAGCTAGATATTATAATATAAAATCAACCTCTCACATCCATATTACAAATGGCAACTCAAGCCTTTATTTATAGCTTTCCAAATGACCTTTGGCCTTCCCCCTTTGTGAATCTTCAATCCTCATGGAAAATGGCACCAATCTTGGATCACCCTTCATATCCAAGCATTTGAAAAGTCATGTGGTGACCCTTCATGACCAAAAACGTCCTTCCCACTTTTGTCCTTATCTTTGGTGACTCTTCATATTCCTCAAAGTGTCCCTTCATGAGAAATTGCACCTTTACTCCTTTTTCTTCACTTGGTGACTCTTGGTATTCCCCAAGATGACTCTTCATGGGAAAATGTGTCCCATCCTTCTTTTGTCTTTACCCCGTGGCTCTTCAACTTCTCCATGGGCCCTTCTTTTGTCTCATATGCAACCAAAAATATATTCATTAATATTAAATAAATATTAACTCACATTAGCCAAGATAAACAATATTAAATTCAATGGGGCCTTTATCACCAATAATGCTAAACCTTTGACATCAATGACAATATTTCCAACAAAGATGCCCTCCACTATATGATAAGCAATCTCCTACTATACTAGATGGTTTAGGACAAAATGCAATAGTCAAATGGGATCCTTGAAGAAACCTACATCCTAGATCATGGTGTCATCCTTTTAAATCCAATAGTCCCCAATGGTGGTAATGAAATCCTTGATTTTATTCAAGATCTAGGACATTAAGGCCTCAATGATGGCTTGTTAGACCATCGGGTAGAAATACTCACATATGTCCCATATCTAATTATGTAACTAGTGGCCATACATATTGTAAAACACTACATAAACCACTAAGCCCCTAAGAACCCACATAATAAAATTTTAAGGATTGAAAGAGATCATCCCATAAATTATATCTAATATGTATCCTATCATGTATAAATTACCATCAGCTCAAGCATCTATGATGGCATTAAACAACTTAAGTTTGATCAATCCTCCCATGTTTGTGACCTCTAAGCATGTGAGGATCATGTGGAGGATGGGCACTCACATTTCACTTAAGTGAAAGAAATCTTGATCCCCAAATAGTTGGTTTAATAATATCATACCTCTTCCCAAAATGTGTAGACTATGTATAGATTGATATCCTCCTTATTAACCCATTTAGAATCTAGGTTCTCAACCCAATCATAGAGGACCTAATATATTTGATAGGTCCCCATATATATCATTACCACAATTGAATTATAGGAGAAGGTGTATTATAGGAGGTATAATTACATCTTAAAGGTGTTCCTAGAGATATCAACAATCTAGTGCTGAGAGTTGGGTGAGCATACCCAGTCATGGAATTCATCTTGCACCTGGATGAAATTTTAAAGGATGTTGCTCAATAAGTCAACATAAGGGAATTACTCTAGTTTGGTCATTTATCTATGAAGTATACACTTCTTATAGGATCTAAGGGTATCCTCAAACTATACCTATTGGTCATCATCTGAGCCTAAATCCCTAGGGACTTATTCGACCAGTTTGAAAAAATTATTGTAGTGTTTAAATTTGATCAAACTAGTTGGGGATGTTGCATCCCATTACTTAGGTTTGGCCTTTAGGTTTGACAATGATACGACCATTATAGTAAGATGAAGGGGTAATTGGGAAGTTTTGAGTGCAAAATTCATGAGATACAAGGGTTCTCTATGAGAATTATAAAGAAAAGAGTTAGAGATATTTTGATGGTAACAATGGTATCTATTAGAAAAACTACATTAGGATTTTATAAATGCATGTATATATCCCCTTCTATTAATTGTGTTTGACATCTCACTTGTTGTGAATTTAAACTTGAGTTGGTGGTTATATTTTCTCTCTTTACTTCTAAATCTAGAGTTGAATTTGAATCCCATGATCTTTTGCTACCAGCTAGATATAGTAATGGTGATGGAATATTTTAAAACTATCCAATCAAGCCCAACTTCCTGTTCTATTAATTCCTAGTTCATGGTAGGAATCTAATCACATCTCTTAGAGTCTTCTAGGTTAACTCCTTAATTTTGACATGTGTCATTTGTTCATTAGTTTTCCTACTAATAGTTGGAACCTAGGCATAGCTTTTACACCACATCCTTCCCTTAAGAAGGGTGATGTGTCAACTAGGGACATGTGGCACATCCTGAAGGGTTATCTAGCTTCATCCATAGCTTTTGATGATGTTCTTATATCCTTATGTGGATGTTAGTTCATCTACATACTAAACAACATGGTGCCTTCCTACTTGACTAGGATCTCTTAGGCTCTAACATCTCTAATAAGTTTATGGGATTGGCCATTATAACACATGGTGATATCATTCTTTCCCATCTGATTGGGATCTCTTGGGATTTGACATATCTCACAAGTCTAGGGTACTAACCACTCTAACACATGGTAATGTGGCACCTTCCCATTTAACTAGGCTCTCCTAGTCTTTGACATCTATAATAAGTTTAGGGTACTAGTCTCTCTAATACATGGTGACATGGTACCTTCTCATTTAGCCAAGATCTCTTGGCCTCTAACATAATTTATATGTTCATAGGACTAGATACTCTAACACATGGTTATGTGGTACCCTCCCATTCATTTGATGTCTTTTATAATCTGACATTTATAATAGGTTTAGGGGATTGACTTCTTTGACACATGGTGACATGTGACCTTCTCATTTGGTCAGGCTCTAATACCTTTGATAGGTATGGGGTATTGGTTATTTTGACATATGATGATGTGTCACCTTTAAATTTAGTTAAGATCTCTTAATAACTAACATATTTGATAGGTTTGGGGGACTTCCTACTCTGACACATAGTGATGTGGTGCCTTTTGATTTGGATAGGCTCTCCCAGGCTTTGACATCTCTGATAGGTATAAGGGACTGACTACTCAAACACATAATAATGTGGTGCCTTCTTATTTAGTTGAGATCTCCCAAGATATAAAATCTCTAAAATGTATAGGGGATTGGCTAATTTGACACATGGTGATGTGGTACCTTCCTACTTGGAAGGGTTCTCCTAGGCTCTGATAAACTCACAAAAAATATTAAGTAAGAAATACAAAGGAACATAATACATTAAACTCACTTATCTACCACTAAGATTTTGATTTTTTTTGAAGGGAAATGAGTATGTTTCTCCAATAATGGAATGAGGCTTTGGTAATTTTATTTTAAAGTATAATGTTAATGTTAAGACCATGATTCATAAAGGAATAAACACTCCTTAGTCATAAAAATAAAAGAGGCTTGTTGTTGCTTGGGGAAATTAGGGTGACATATACTCCAAGGATTTAAATAGGTGATATCAATAAGAAGAAAATAAAGGACCCTGAACCTCTAGTTAATGAGATTTTTTTAGATGGGTCCCCCCTTTTAAATAAAATGGGGTGTGTTGACCACAAAAAATGGCAACTTTCATAGGGAAAGTGAAGACAAGAACTTATAACCTAACTAGTTACTCTTTTTTCCTTGCTCAACATAGAGATTTTAAGAGGGATATTTATTCACCATATAAAATACAAGGAACTAAAGTATCAAAATAATAAGTGGAATAATAATATTCCACCTTATTGATAGCTACAAATGTGTGTAAGAATTGATTTTCATTTTCCATTCATTCCTAGACTTTATTTAAGATATTAAGGCTAGATTTGCTATCAAGCTTCATTTGTGGCATTGATGGCTTGATGTCTTAGAGGGGAGATTTTTGGGGTATTTATCTACTACCAAATGAGGGTCAATATCCATGATATAGATGTCTTTGGTCTTATTCATGGCCTTGCTCCACTATTAACTAGGCTAGAAAGCCTATGGTGAAGATTGCATGTATAACCATTTAAGAGGTAGAATCATAATTTAGATTATTCATGTTCTCCTTATTATTTTCAAAAATTCCCTATTAAATAAATGTAATTTATTATTATAATCCATTTAGGGTTAAAAACCAATCCAAGGGTGAATGGATGATGATACATTTCTAAACTGCCAACTAGTCTTTGATTAGATCAAATAATTTGGTATTTCCTTGAAACATTATTTTAAGTGCAACCTAGTGGCTCTATTAAAGGTGTAGGTAATTATAAAATCCAAAAATATATTATATAATCATCTTAATCTACAATATATAACATCAAAATTTTTAATTACCATATGGGAGTCGTTTATATTCAAGGTTTCAACTGGGGTCTTCCTGCTTCTCAACAATCCTTCTAAGATTTAGCCATCACCTAGAGTAGTTACTAAAAAATTATGGGTTCCATAATAATATCATAAAATAAAGAGAGATATAGTGGAGAAAAACACAAAATAAAATAAAATCACATAATAAAATTAAACACATAATAAAATTGAATTTATCTAATATATACATTACCACCTCTGCCTAGGTTCCTTAAAAACTACATTAGAGGGGAAAACTAATAAATAGTGCTTAAAAAATTACCCATTCACTAGAATTGATATCTATTTTACACATATATCCTTGAGACAAAAGGCATTATAGCCTAGGAATTCAACTATTTGGTATGGGCCAATCTAGAGGGGATCAAATTTTGAATGTTGGCCTTTCTTTTGATGAGCCTTATCCCAAATTGATATCAAGTTAGAGATTATAAAAGTATTGATATTTTACCTATTATAAAACCACCTTTTAATTATATCTTGGTGTTTTATAAATCTCAATAAAACTTCATATTAGACTTTCTATAGCTGAATTAGGTTGATTAGTCTAGAATTCACCTGGTCATCTAGTTCCATGAATTGTTGCATGAACTTATAAGTTGGTAGCCTAAGCATAACTACCATTATTGGATCCATTACATAAATAAAATTGAAAAGAGAGATTTTTAGGGGTTATTTATACCTAGTACAGTCTGCCCATAGGGAAAAATTTTGTAATGAGTGACATTCACAAGGATTTTCTCCAACTAATTTATTGATGGCATCAATCAAGTTATTATTAGTAGACTCTACCAATATATTACCTTATAGATAGTGATTGGATGATAACTTCATCATGATCTCATTATCATAGGCCCGTTATTTAAATTCTAAAATTTGAAAGGTTGGACCATTATCAAATACTAAAGAAATGGGAACCCCAAAATGGGTGGTTATGGTATTATTAAAGAACTTGACTTCAGTATTAGTTCTTCTTTTGGTTGAAACTACCTCAAACCATCTAGTGAAATAGTCCATACCCATAAGAAATAACTTATAACTAAATGATAAATTGGGGTTAATGAACCCCATGAAATCCAATCCCCATTGTGAAAAAGACATAGACTCCACAATAGCTTATATTTTCATTGTTTCATGATTTTATATCTTAGCAAAGGTCTAACACTAATGATAGAAGTGAACATGGGTTCAAACATATTTGAACATTGTGGGTTGGTAATAACCCACCTAAAGAACTCTATGGGCCATGGTGTTTGTTGTAGGGTGGTTGGCTCCCAATCTATCATAAAAACTTGCCATTATCTCTTTGGCCTCTTATTGTGATACACACCAAAAGTAGATTCCTTTGTGGTTTATTCTAAAGATACCTCCCTTCTTCAATATATATATATATATATATTACATAGACTTCAATTGGATGGCCCTCTTCTATGTGTGTTTGGGTTATGGGGGTGTATTTTTATATATTAAAAAGCACATGAATACAATGTACTAATCTAATTAAAGTACCCTCTATTGGTCCACTTGATGTACCATAACCCTTAGCTCTATTTCCATTATTATCTTAATAAGGCCTTATCCTCTAACCAACTTAGCTGACTTGATATCCAAATCATAGTCTTGTAATTTCATCAATCATCAACCTCTTCTTTTGCCTAGTTGATTCTACCCTAACATCTATTTTATATCCTAGTTTGGGACAATGGTGTGTAATCTATTTTGGATGATATAATTCCTAAATTTATTCACTACCTTGACTAGGGAATAGGTGTGCTTATCTAGGGTAGAATATATGAGCTTATAATCTTTAATATTATTGCTCATAAAATCCATGGGGTGCTCTTCTCCTTATAACCTTTGGTTGAGGCAAATGGTAATGGTGTGATCTAAAGCAAAGGGATAGATATAGAAGTCTTATGTATAGTTTAAGTTAATGAGGATTGGGGATTGCATAATTGTGTATTTGATATCTTAGAAAGATTTATTTGATTATGCATTCCATTTCACTTTCAATCTTGTTTCAACATTGCATTCAAGGGCTTTACTATTTCAGTAAATTTAGAAATAAATTTATGCACAAATTTTATTTTCCCAAAGAAATATTTTAGTTCCTTCTTGATATTAGGTAAAGTTAGTTTAAAAATTACATCTTCCCTTTCACAGTTAATATAAATACCTTATTTCATGGAAATTTAACTAAGAAGCTTACCTTTGGTGACACCAAACATTCTTTTCTTTGGGTTTAATGAAATGACTTACCTTTTGCATCTTTCAAATACACTTTATAAGTGGTGCACATGATTTGACCTATATTGTGAAACCATAGTTAGGTCATCCATGAAGGATGAAGGGGGAGGCCTAAGGGAACATCTATGCCTACCACTATTCTAGGGTTAAGTTCACTTGAGGAATAATTACCTTAGGGAATGGGTCATTAAAGAGTAAGAATGAGATGAGATGGTTGAAGACAAGTCCCTTAGTGCCTTGAGTGATGGAAAGAGGGGGACAGAGAGATAGCAATTGAGATATTGTGGATGGGGATGGAGGAACTATTGAGGCCTGTAGAGGAGGTTGAATTAGAGTAGAAGGCCTTTGGGTTGGGACTAGAGTGTGGGTTTATTTTTTATTCTTATTCAACCTCTTACCTAGGTCAACTCTAAATGTTGTAATAGATGGTCAACCTAGGATGATAGGAGCCATGGGGGTTGATGATGGAGGACTCAAATTTGATGAGGGAAGAAATAGGATGACTAGAGTGGGAACTCAGATTGTCCCTACTATAAGTGGCATATTCCCAAAAGTCATATCTATTCTAGATGATAAATCCACACCTAATGAAGGCACCAGGAGGATTATAGGTTGTGAGATGGAAGGATTAGAAAGGAACAAAGAGAAAGGGATGCTTAGGAGGACTAATTACAATGTTACTTGGGTTAATGAGATAAGAGGTATAATGGTGAAAATAGGAGGCATCACTTGGGGGATTTGTGGGGGTAGATTAGAACTAGTGGGTGTCAGGACTAGGAGTTGGAAAATAATGGGAGTAAGGGGTGAATGGGAAATAGGAGAAGTTAGAGGTGTGAGAGGGTGAAATTTTGTGGGTGCCTATTAGCATTCTTATTTTGGGCTCACTCATTGGATCTCAAACATATCAACTATTAGGGTCTATGCAGCTTGGGTTTGAGGTCTTGATGGTTGAGCTCACTACACCTAGGTTTCCTCACTTCAAGCAACTTATGTCAAGCTCTACCATGACATGGATAATAGAGTTGTCAAAGGATGTGGAGCTAGATCTAGATTATGAGGAGTGATTAAAGGAGGAAAAAGAGGAGCCAAGTCATGAGGAATGGGAGTTGTTAGAGGAAGTAGAGAACATGGAAGAGAAGGTGGAAGAATAACATTCATGATTCTTTGGGAGATGGTAGGATTTGTTATATTTGGGTCCTTCATGGACCGAGCAAGAGTTGGAGAAAGTGATAATGGGCCTACCTAAACCTTCTTACCCTTCCTCTACTTTTTTGTCATGATCTGAGATAGCACCTCTTAGTCATTATTAACATTTAGATAGATCTCATCATCATATTCAACCTAATTAACATATTTAATATTGAGGTGGGTTTAGTAATGTGCCAATTGATCTCTAATTATCCCTTTGGGGTCCCATTATTATATTTTAAATTTTGAAAGGGTGAAGGAGTCTCACTAGACTTCCATCTTATAAATTGGAGGTAATTCCTTATAGATGTGGTGCCTAAATGTTATTAGAATGGAAATTATTCCTTCTACTAATTTTGGATGCAAAACCTAAATATTCCTTCCACCAACTAATAGGCAATCTCTTACTCTACTAGACAGTTTAGGATAAAATAAGATAGGTAGAGGGGGTTCTTAAGGAAACCGAAAATTCATATCATGATGTCATCTTTGTAAAGCTATTAATCCTTGATGGTGGTGATGGAATCCATGATTGCCTTTGAGAGACAAGGCACCAAGGCCTCATTGATGGATTTGTAGACTAATGGGTAGAAATGCTTAGATATGTCTCAGATGTGATTTTAGAATTAGTGGTCATATAGCTTGTAAAATACCACATGGACTAACAAAATCCCAAGAACCCCTATAGGAAAATATAAAGGCTTGAAAGAGAGTGTCATGTATTCTTCATCTAACATGTAGCTCATCATGTATAAATTACCCCTAACTCAAAGATATGCAATGGCATTGACCAACTTAAAGTTGATCAATCCTCCCATGTTTGAGACCTTTAATCATGTGAGGATCATGTGAAAGAGGGGAACCCATAGCTCATTGACATACATACAATATTTGTCCCTAAATAATTATTTTATCAAGATCGTGCCTACCCAAACCTCCTCCTAGAAGGCGTGAACCATGTATGCATTGATATCCTCCTTGTTAACCCATTTAGAATCTAGATTCCCAACCTAGTCATGGAGGACATCATATATTTTATAGGCCCCCATAGATACCATTACTATCATTACATTATAAGAGAACGTGTATTTTTAGAGGGATTAGTATGCCTTAAAGGCATTCCTAGAGATATCAATAATCTGGTGTCAAGATTTGGATGAGCATACCCAATGATGGACTATATCCTACATTTAGATTGCATTATGAAGGATGTCACTTAATAGTTTGGCATATGGGAATGCCTATGGTTTGGTTTTTTATCTATGAAGTTTTCACTTTATGTAGTATCTAATGGAATTCTCAAACTTTGCCTACTAGTCATCATCTAATCCTAAATCCCTAGGGACTTGCTTAACTGCTTTAAATAAATCATTCTAGTGCCTGAATTTGGTCAATCTAGCCAAGAATGTGGTGTCCCAATACTTAGGTTCATCCTTTAGGTTTGAGGATGATGAAACCATTGTATCAAGATTGAGGGTAAATAAGGAATTTTTTGAGTATAGAAGGCATGAGATATAGGGGTGCTTATGATATTTGGAAAGCAAAAAGTTATCGATTTTTTTAAATCAAAAATGGTGACTGTTATCGATCTTCACATAGTATTTTATAAATGCATGCATACAACACCCATTTAATAATGTATTTTTGTGGCTCACTTGCTATAAACTTAAATTTGAGTTGGTGGTTAGATTTTATCTATTTAATTATAAATCAATAGTTAAATCTAGAGCCTATGATCCTCCATTGCTAGGCGAATATAGCAATGGTGATGAGATGTTTTGAAACTATCCAATTGGGCCCAAATTCCTATTTTTTTAATTTCCAACACATGGTAGGTGCATGCTCACATCTCTTAAACTCCACATTATATCACATGTCATATGTTCATTGGTCCTCCTACTAATGCTCAACACCTATGCATAGATTCATACTATGTATCATTCCCCTAGAAAGGGTGATGTGTCATCTTGAGACACATGAAACATTTTGATTAGCTATTTATCCTCATTTATACCTTATTATAATTTTTTTAGGGCCTTAGGTGTCTACTATTATATTGGCCTACTAAGTGATGTGGTACCTTCCCTTTCGACTGGGCTCTCTCAAGCTTTGACATCTCTCATAAGTATAGGGGACTAGATACTATGACACTTGGAGATGTGTAACTTCCCATTTATTTAAGACTTCCTAAGCTATGATATCTTTGATATGTCTAGGGGATTGGATACTATAACACATGATGACATGGTACCTTCCTATTCAACCAAACTCTCTTAGGTTTTGACATCTTTGATAAGTGTAGGAGACTAGCCATTTTGATCCATGTCAATGTGGTCTTTTCCCATTCACCCAAGTTCTCCCAAGATATAACATCTATAATAGGTCTAGGGGATTGGCCACTTTGAAACACGTAAATGTGGTGCCTTCCCATTTGATCAAACTCTCCCAGGATCTAAAATCCATGATAGGTTAAGGGGACTAGCTACTCTTACACATGGTGAAGTGGTACCTTATCATTCACTTGGACTCTAAAACCTTTGATAGGTCTAAGGGACTAGTTGTTATAACACATTATGATATGGTTCCTTACCATTTATCTAATCTCTCCCAAGATATAACATCTTTAATAGGTTTAGGGGAATGGATAATCTGACACATGGATATGTGGTAACTTACCATTTGGTAGGGATTTTCTCAAGATCTAACATATTTGATAAGTCTAGGGGACTAGCTACTCTGACACTCGACAATGTGGTGCCTTGTAATTTGACTAGGATCTCTCAATATCTTATATCTCTAAAAAGTGTGAGGGATTATCTACTCTAACACATGATAATGTGGTGCCTTCCCATTTGGTTGAGATCTCCCAAGATCTACCAAATTCACAAAAAGGACTAAGTAATAAATGTAAAGGAACATAGTACATTAAACTTATGAATTTGTCACTATGATTTCAATTTGTCATTAAGGAAAATGATTTTGTTTCTCCAAGAATGGAATGAGACTCTAGGAATTTCTATTGAAATTAAAATTGTAATGTTATCACTATGATTCATAAAATAACAAACACTCATTAGTCATAAAAATAAAAGAGGCATGTTTTTGCTTGGGAAAATTTAGGGTGATGTATACTCCAAGGATATAAGTATGCACTGTCAACAAGAACAAAAAAAAGGAACCTGAAGCTCTGGTTCATGATATTTTTTAGATGGGTTCTCCATTTTGAAGAACAGGGGGCATGTTGTCCATAACAAAGACCTATATTAGATTTAAATTATACTTCCAAATCTAAAGGTTAAAATTTAAATAATATGATGCATTTTTAAATTGGATAGTATAATATCTATTGTGGTTAACTTGTCCCCTTCACTCCAAAATGGGGGACTTCTCTAAAATTTTCATAAACCAGAGCTTCAAAATCTCTTCTCTTTTTCCTGATGGTGATGCCTAATCAAATATTCATAATATGATCACCTTGATTTCTTCAAGTAATAATTGGCCCCTGTTATTTCTTTTTAAAACTAAAGAGTGATTTTCCTCTTTGTTAATCATGGTGCTAATATTGTAATTTGATTTTCATATAAATATCCTAGAGTCTAGTTCATTTTCTAGAATAATAGACTTGTTATCCTTCATGGTAAATTGAGATGTTTGTATCTAAAAAGTAATATTTAATGTATCCTTTTTTATCTTTATATTTCTTAGTCATTTTCATGAATTTTATAGATCTTGGTCAACTAGGGAGCTTCTAAATCATCAATATTGAAAGCATCTAATCCCCTAGACTTGTTAGATATGTTAGATCCTGAGAGAGCCTAGCCAAATAAGAAGACATCATGCCATATTGGGTTAGAGAGGCTAGTCCCATATACCTATTAGAGATGTTAGAGCATCAAAGAGCCTAGTCAAATGGGGAGATACTACATATTTATGAGTTAGAGTGGCAAGTCCCCCAAAATTTATAAAGATTTAAGAGCTTGGGAGAGTGTAGCCAAATGAGAAGGCACCACATCATCTTGAGCCAGAGTGTTTGGTCCCCCAAAACTATCACAACTTTTAGAGCTTGAGAGAGCTTGACCAAATGGGAAAGTGCCACATCATCTTGAGTTAGAGAATCTAGTACCCCAAACCTGTTAGATATCTTAGAGTCCATAATAACCCAATCGAATGGAAAGGTGACACATCATCTTGAGTTAGAGTGGCTAGTCCCTTAGACTTATTAGATATGTCAAATTTGGGGAGAGCCCAATAATATGTGGATCTAAGATGTCATTAGGTGTCAAAGTGTTTATTCCCCTGAACTTATCAGAGATGTTAGAGCCAAAAAGAGCTTAATTAAATGGGAAGGTAACACATAATCTTGAGTCAGAGTGACTAGTCCCTTAGACCTATCATATATGTTAGATCCTAAGAGATCTTAGCCTAATAGGAAGGTACCAAATCATCTTGAGTCAGAGAGTCTAGTCCCCTAGACCTATTAGAGATGTTAGATCCTAAGAAATCCCAACCTAATGGGAAGCTACCACCTCACCTAGTGCATAGATGAAATAGTTGCACTTAAGACCCTACAAAGCTTAGAATGAAGTATGGATGAGACCCAAAATCTTATCAAAACATTTCATGTGTCCTTAAGTTACACATCACCTAGTTTAGGTAATAAATATGAGGTATAGATCTGTGCCTAGGTTTAAATCATTAATGTGCATACCAATGAGAAGATGACATGTGTAAAAGATAGGAGTTATCTTTTAAACCTCTAAGAGATATGACCACATGTCTACCATGTGTTTAGAATTAATATAATGGGAAGATGGACCTAATTGGATAGTTTTAAAAACATCACATTGTCATTTATATATCTAATTTGTGGTAGAAGATTATGGGCTTTGAATTCAATTCTAGATCTATAAGTAAAGAAAACCTAACCACTAACTCAAATTCATATCAAATAAGTTGTCAAATGTCACTAATGCATGGGGATGTATGCCTATGCTTATAAATCTTGAGGGAAACTAATTAATGAAAACCATTTATACCTTAGAAGAAATCAAATATATGACTCCTCACTTTCAAATTTATATAGAGCCCCTATATCCCAGGCATTCTACACTCAAAGCTCCCTAAATCTCTCTTCCATCCTACCCTAATGGATGATACATCTTAAAATCTAAAGGCTCTGCTTGAGTATCTATACACCACCTTACCTATTGGTTTAACTAAGTATAGGCACTATAATGACATATTTAAGGCAATTGAGTAGGTCTCCAAGTATTTTTCCAATGCAAATGACTAGTTGGCTGAGTATGAGGATGCCCTTAGATCCTATAATAAGTGTGAAATCCATAGATCCATGGCAAAATTAGAGGCATTTACATACACTAACCTACTATGTGACATCATCCGCAAGGCCATCCTCATGAAATAAACTATTAATGATTAAGTGTGCTCACCCACCTATCAATACTACATTATTAATATATTTGAGAATGCCTTTAAGTCATACTATTCCCTCTTGGACTTCACTTTTTCCTATGATATAGTGGTATTGTCGATCTAGCTGGGCACATACCATATTTATGATGTCCTCCATGACTAAGCTGATAACCTTGACTCCAAGTGGGTTAATAAGGATAAAATAAATGCTTACATAGTCTTCAACTTGCAAGAAGAGGTACAAGTAAGCATGGTCCTACTAAACTAGTTGTTCAAGTAACCAAATTGCCAGCACATCAACAAGCTATGGGTGCACCTTCTACATATGATCCTAAATATCTCAAACATCCCATACATAGGAGGCTTAGTCAAATTTAACTTGGTCCATGTCATTATAAATGCATGAACTAGAGGTGAATTTTACATGATGAAATACTTATTGGATGTAATCAATTAGATACTCTCATTCAAGCCTTTAGCCTTTCCTTCATGGGTTCCCCATGGCCCAACCATCTAAGTGGTATTTTATAAGTTTTATGGCCACTAGTTCTACTAGCATGTCTAGGACATCTATGACCACTTATACTTGGTGGTGTACTAAGTAGTGAATGAAGCTCTAAGTCCATGACTCTCAAAGTTAATTCAAGAATTTATCATAGCCATCAAGGACTACTAGTTATATAAAGATGACATAGTGATCTAGATCATAGGATTTCTCCATGACCCCTTCCACTTACCATATTATGCCACTGACCATTTAGTAGAATAGGATATCAACTATCAACTAGTGATTGGTATATTTTAATTCTACATATATCATTAGTATAAGGCATGACCACATATCTTGATTAACATATAACACCAAGTCTAAGGGAACTTCCCCCTAATATAGAAGATGGTAACTATGTGAGACACTTTCACCCTATAAAAGTAAAAGATTTGGAAATGGGAGCCTAAAGGGGTGATTTAATAATATTTGTCATATTAATTTACTTGAGAATGTCAATTATGACCATCAAGCTAAAGGTGATGATGTATTCTATTTAAACACTATTGATTGCCAGGAGGTGCTATCTAGGAAGTGATATCCTGAATAGTATCCAAGAAGAAGAATAAGGGGAAGAAGGCTTAGTCAAGTCCCTTTGTAACTCCTCTAACTCCTACTCAATCCATGAAGGATCCAACTCTAATATCTCTATCTATCTCATAGAGAATCTTGTAAGGTATCCTACTACTTTCTCCTCCTTGAGTTCTAGCTCTAGCTCTAACTCCACATTCATCAGTAGATCTAGCTCCTCACACTCCAAATATACCTATACCTCTTCCAATTTCTCCTCAAATTATGACTTTACATCTTCTAGTAACACTTGTAACTACACCATGGTAGGGCTAAAACTAGACCATAAAATGCTAGGTAGCTCAAGCATAGCCTGCTCAACCACCATCACTATAGCCCCTAAGATTTGATGTGTCTAGTAGCTCAAGAGTAATCCTAGAATGGGGAACTTATTAGGAACCCATCTAGGCTCCGTTACTCACTCCTCCATCTCCTATTGTTTCCCTTTCACCACACTCTTATCATGTTCCAATTCCTAGTTTTGAAACACACTAGTTTGACTCCACCCATTTTATTTCCCACTGCTCCCCCTTAATATTGAGTGTCCTTAATTATTTATTCCCTTATAATCCTCCTATCTCAAAACCTAGATTACTCTTGGCTCCCCCTTGGGCATACCTTTAATATCATGCATGACTATAGTCTTTAAGAGCCTACCACTTCTTGTAAGGACCCTCTTGGTCCCCACATTAGTTAGCATGGCACTCCCATCCATAGCTCCAAGTACTATGCCATCATACCTTTCAACTCATGACATCTCAATCAAGCCATCCATCATACCACCTAGAGATGACCTGGGAAAGAGGCTAGAGAAGAAATGGAAGGTGACCCATACTCTAGCTCTAGTCTAAAAGCCATCTGCTCTAACTCCACCTTATCTATAGGCTTGAATGGATCCTTTGGCTTTAATATCATCATTTTAGCATTTGGATCCTCTACCCCCTCTCTCCCTTACCCAATTCCCCACTAGCCTCACCTTCAACTAACCCATTTCTTCCTTGTTATTCCATGACCCATCCTTGAGAGCAATTATGCCTTAGCTAAACCTCACTCAAGAAAAATGTCAAGATCAATTGTTCCCATGGGCCTCCCCTTTTTTATCCCTCCTTTCACTCCTATACCTCCTCTTCCTCCACTCACTTCATCTTTCCCTCCTTCCACTTCCTCCATATCCCCTCCATGATTCCCTTCACCACTATTTTAGCCACACCTCTTACACCCCCCACAACTAGAGGGATGATAACAAGATCAAAAGCATCATATATAGATTTATAGGATGACCTATACATGCAATGGATTTTAGATCAAGCCTTTGAGAGCATTAATAAGATGCTCTCATAGATATTTGTCTAGGAGGGGAATATAGTCATATGGCATACACATTAGGATCTATTTTCCCTCAACAAGGTGAGGACTACCATTAGAAAGTAGAACATAGACAAGGACCTACTATCCATCCTTTTAACTACCCATGACATGTTTAAGAAACACTTCAAATACATGTAAATCTAAGTCTAGAATCTTGAAGCCCAAGTGAAGAGCATGTTTCCAATCATAATAATCAAGAAAATCAGGGATGCCCTCCTACTACTTTAATCGATCCTTTAAAAAGTAGTAGAGACTTACACTAAGATTGACACAATTATATAGGGTACTCACGCCTACATTGTGAGGATCATACAGATCAATTGGAAATGTCAAAAGCTACAAGTAGTGTTTAACAAGGGAATGTTTTCAAAGTTTAACCTAAATCCAACCTTAAATTTTGGGTTGTGATAAACTTATGTTAGCAATATGAAAGTATAAATGGATGAGTGGTTTGACTTGGCCCACAATATAATAGGACCCTTGTAAGAGGGTGAGAAGAAGATATTGACCTAATTCATATAGGTCAATATCTTTATGTTATTGAACCCAAATGGAACCTTACTCAACCAAGAGGATTTCTAGGTTCATCTAGGTTAGTTTAACTAGGTTATAAGGAAGAAAGTGGAAAATAAAAATCAATAAGGAGCCTAGGTAGTGTTGGACCTATTAACTTAGTTCACAGTGATCATCAACCAAGTCTTTGGAGTCTAGGCCTCAATGGAAGTGGCTTTCTAAATATATTAGAGACTTGTATCTTAATCCAAGGTGATATTTAGGGATCCCCCAATAAACTTATCCAAGTTTGAAAAAGATTTTTACCTTTTATTATCCATATTATAAGTTGGGAGTGCCCATGTGAAGTAGTTAGGAGCTATTAGCTCTTAGTTACCTCCTTGTGTTAACTAATGCTTCCTTGCAGATCTATTTCAAGTTTGTAAGTATTATTTTGGTTAAAATTTTGAAATACACTTATAAATATAATGAGTGGCCATCATTTCTTGGAATGGGATCCTCATACTTTCTGGAGGTGAACCCCAATCCTTATCTATTTAAGGAAGATCCATATTATATTTTAGGGTTCAATGAAAATTTCTCAAAAGTGTTGTTAGATTATTGAAAATATTTTATCTTCATTTAATTCATCACTCTAGACCATAAAAACAACATAAATTGATTATTGTAGTAGTATTTACCTCTTTTAATGAATACAATCTCTATTTTCTACAAAAAAGGCTCATCTATGTTTCAATTTTCTTTCATCTTCATGTTTGAATGATCATAAGGGATAAGTTAATTGGATTAACACTTTGAAAATTTATAAATGTCATGGTTATAATGTGATTATATATTATAATCTCTATGTGAGTTATTTAATTTCCCTTTTTTATAGTGTTTATAATTTGTGTGCCAAGCTACAAATTCTCATATGGTGTTTATGTGTTTTTAACAATACAATCTTAGTACTTATTGTTTATGAGAGCTCACATTGAAGGCATATTCCTATTTCCCTTAGAATTATCCCATTATATGTTATTAGAGGTAAAATTCTATTGAAACTCAATCTACAATGATATAGCTATGATAGATTTAGTCAGTTCAATGGCCATTGTATTGATCTCATTTTAGATTTGGAGGCTTTTATTTTCTACCTTACCCTCCATTATATTTTATGTTTATTTATTGTAATTAAAATAACCTTTCCCCTTATGTTTATAAATAATAATCCCAACACTCAAATATTCATAACCATCTTTAACATGTGTGAATTACATCATATTAAACTTTCGATGGTAATAGTGCATCTCTTGGAGACTATTCATGTACACTCTATTCATGAAGTCTAATACTCATAATCATGCCTTGAGATGATTGGAGATTGATCCTAAAATGGAGGATGAAAGTTAGTAGTTGTTCTCACCTTCCCATTTTCAATTAATTCTTAATATCATGGGTATCACATGAGAAGTAGAATATTAGAGTGAATAACAATTGACACTAGAAGGAGGGCCTCATAATACTTCATGCTTATTATTAATTTTATGAATATGTTAGATTTGGTTTACTAGTAATAATGTCTTAACTATTATTTTATTATAAATCATCATGGAGAGTAATTATATTTCTATAAGGGCTAGGTCTTATCAAGGTAGGTTGATAATTTCCCCTTGATTTTGTATAGAAAACCTAGGTATAATCAACCCATACCTATCTTGATTATTATTAGTTTCTATCTGAAACCTATCCCAAATACATAACCCAATATGGCTTTGTTTGCTAGATCATCTATTATTTTCCCAAGAGTCATCCATTATCTACCTAGGAACCCTGAGATGTATCTTCCTTATTTCACCCCTAATGTGGGATAAATTGTAGAAGAACACATAACCTTATATAAGACCTTACTAAGACTCTTGAATGTATAACATGAGGATATGACATATATGATTTTCCTTTTTACCCTAATTGACTCCACCTATTATTGGTTCCTAAACCTTTCTAAATACTCTATACCAAGTTGGGACCATTCCAGTTATACTTTCCTCACCCAATTTGGCCAAGTAATAGACCCTAGTGGCATCTACCAATAGATTTATTATATCAAATAGGATATCAATGAGCCCATTAGAAATTTTAGTGATAGGTTACAAAATATTTATAGCCAAGTAACCATTATTTACTAACCCAACCCTCAATTATCTCTTGAAATATATAAAAATGTGTTGGACCATTGGATGGCATGTTCTTGAGAATGGATGCAACTATAATAGACCTATCCTTAGCATATAAAGGGGTCATAAAAGTGGATAAAAAATTGAACCCCTATGGATACACCATGATACCCACTCTTATCATGCTACCAAAAATTACTACATTGAACTTCTTACCTAGCATTAAATACAATGTCCCTATGACTCAACTGCTCCTTGCAACACATCAACTCCCACTAGGTCATTGCACTTTTAACCAACAATTAGGTTTTTTAAACCTAGGGGGTCTAAATATAATTCCCAAAACTCAATTTAAAGTGATATTATCTATGGATAAAACCACCTAGACCATGCCTTAAGAATCTACTAAGACTGAGCTAGATGTCATTCAATGAATGGTATAAAAAATTAGAAATGACTTCCTAGGGCTATAAGTATAGATGAAAAACTTAAAAATAGAAAGATATAGTAATAAATTAATGTATCAAAACCAAATAATATATATAAACACCCTCATAAACCCCCAAAACCTTCACCCAATAGGTTCCCTAAGATCAATTTCTTTGAGATAGCCTTACCTAGCTAGTGTCATGTTCATAACATGATGACACATGAGGAATAAGACTACACAGAGTTTGGTTCTACATTTGAGATATTCTAAAAGGAAATGGAATAATATGAGGTTGTCCCAAATAATATATAATCCTATAACTCGAGTAAAGCTCCTTGCACTACTATGTTGTTAGAAACCATGAATTTCCCTAGCCAAGAAGAAAATGATCTAGAGGAAGGTATTAGTGAGGTGTAGGCATTTCAGTAGTTCTAAAGGAGAAACTACACCCTTAAGAGTAAAATTAAAAACATATCCTTGCTACCTCAATACCCCTAAATAATGGTGCATCCCCACCAAACCAAAATTTTA
This sequence comes from Torreya grandis, assembly GCA_037957365.1. Classification (NCBI taxonomy): domain Eukaryota; kingdom Viridiplantae; phylum Streptophyta; class Pinopsida; order Cupressales; family Taxaceae; genus Torreya; species Torreya grandis. The sequence goes on along the minus strand of JARHVA010000154.1, from coordinate 6,640,090 downwards.
GAAACTATCCTCCACCTCCAAGACGTCAAGAGCCCAAGGCACATGTGAAAACCCCATTAGTCCAAATCAAATGGGGTTACAACATAGTCAAGGATATGAAAAATATTAAGGATAACATTACCCTTCATTATCTTTCCCAAATCATAGAGAAATAAGACCTGTTATAAAATTATTTGACTCAAAAGCTAACCCCATAGGCCAAAACCTAAATTAAGAGCATCACACACCAATGTGCTCATTCATAAGAATAAGATGGAGGTCCCCTTGTTCCTTTTGACAATCTAATTATTTAGGAATAATCTACACAATTTGTTAATATATTTATGATCCTTGACCAATGTGGTGCTAGTAGGCATATGTGATAAACTTAGTCTTATCCCCATAAAATTAGATAAAGTAGGGGTATAATTAGATAATTCAAATTTGAAAGTGATAGGTGAACTGCTAAACATCCACATCTAGTTAGAGTATAATCCTAAGATTCAAAACTTTATAAAAATTTTAGTGGTTGATATCCTTAAATCCTATGGCATGTTCCTCATCAAAGATTGGTCTAAAGTGGTTATATGGCCATAGATTTCTCCCATATGTGGTTTTTATGGAGAGGAGTAACCAATCAAATAAGAGTAGATAGGGAACCATCAATGAAGCAAATGATAACCAAATATAAATTCATTAATCAGAATATAAACCTAATTTCCTCAAACCTATACATATACACACTAAATAGCAAGCCTCCAACAAATCAAAAAAATCATAGTCTAAGTCTGCTCAGCCTATGGTGTCTTTATGTAGAAAAATCTCACTCCAAATAAGGTAGTGGGGCTAGTGTTCTAATTATAGATCCCTTAGGGAAAAAATATCTAGCATCCTATAGGCTATAGTTTCCTTACATGAATAACCTAGCAGAGTATGAAGCTCTAATATTTGGATTATAATTTACACTGAGATACAAGGAAAACAAACTAAGAGTATTCAATGACTCTGAACTATTGGTCAACTAGATTAAAACTAAGTTTTAATGAAAACCATCATACCTTAGAAGGTATAAACATAGGGATTGGAACCTAATTGAAATGTTTAACTAATTTAATATCTTCCTTATTCTTTAAGAATAAAATTGGTAGTACACTCACTAGCATCGATTGTGGTGAACCTAACCCCCCTAGATGACATCGAGATACAAGAGTTATTTATGGAACTTGTCTCCTATCCTTCTATCTTGTACAATGTGAATAAATTTTAGGTCTTTGAATATGACCACAAAATCATCTAGTTCCTTGATAATGAGGGGATAATCAAGGCCCAAATCATAGATGAAAAGGATAGATATAACCCTAGGAATGAGTTAGATAATGATGGGATACTGAACATTCATGGGAACTAGATCTTAAAGGGGATGATTTTGCTATAAAGAGTGTTTGATGCATTAGACCCAAAATTCTAATATAAAAGGCCTATGTTCAAAGACCAAAAGTGAAAAATCATTAATATCATCCCTATAGAGAATCCACATATAGTGAATATGGGGTCTAGATTGGATGGGCCATAAATTGGAGTAGTTATAGAGGTTACTATTGAGGTATAAGGACATGATTTTTTGATGCTAAAGAGGCATTAAGGCATTTAATCCAAGATTAATTACTCATACCATCCCCTTAAAACTTATTTAAAAACCCTTCAGATAAAGATAAATTCTAGTAAACCCAATCTTGGAGCCCTTGATTCATAAATAAGTCCATAAGTTACTCTCTATGGTGATAATTTTCCTAGTTTGCCACTAAACTTGTGTGGCTAACATGGTCCCATTACAAAATAATAATGGTGATATCCTACTTTGTGTGGACTTCCATAGCTTAAACCAATCCTTAAATAAAGATAAATGCCACTTTACCTCACTAGATGAGGTGATCCAAATGTTGAATGGGTCTTAGATGATGTCCTTATTGGATAACCTCTCAGGTTATGACCAAGTCTTGGTCAACCCAAGAGATATAACTAATAATGATTTCACCACCAAGTGGGGCACATTCACTTGTAAATAGATGCATTTTGGGCTAATCAATGCTGGTGTAACCTTTTAGAGGGTAATGGACTTCAGCTTTGAGGGCTTAATAAGTAAGTACATAATAATATATATGGATGATCTAACTATGTTTTCTAAATATAGTTCAGATCATGTGTACCAATTGGAAAGGGTATTTGAAAGATGTAAAAGGTATGGAATTTATTTAAACCCAAAGAAGAGCATGTTTGATGTCACTAAAGGTAATATTATTGGTCACATTATCACAAAATAAGGTATTAATATCAATCTTGAGAGGGAAGATGTAATTTCTAAACTACCTTTACCTAATATTAAGAAGGAACTAAAAAATTTCTTTGGGAAAATCAAATTTAAGTGTAAGTTTATTTATGTATTTGCTAAAATAGTGAATCCCTTTAATGAAATGTTGAAATAGGATTCCAAAGTGGAGTGGCATGTGGAATCAAGTAAATATTTATAGTATATGAAATATGATAACATGCTTTCCCCAGTCCTCATCAGCCTCGACTATATGTAGGACTTATATCTCTACCCTTTTGATTTAGAGCACACCATTGATATTTGCCTCACCCAGAGGTTAGAAAGAGAAGAACACTTAATGGTTTTTATGATCACTCTAGTATTACCCTATAAAAGTATGCCTATGCCCTAGTCAAGATAGTCACTAAATTTAGTAATTACATCATCCAAAATAGATTACATGCCATTATCCTAGACTTGGATATAAATAAAATGCTAAGGTAAAGTGAGCTAGGTGAAAGGAGAGGTTAATGGATGATGAAATTATAAGAGTATGACATGGAGATCAATCCATTAAAATTGGTTAAGGGATAATTCCTTATCCATATAATCATAGATATATACCCAAGAATCATGGTACACCAAGTAGACCAACAAAGGGTACTACCATTAGATTGGTATGCCCCAATCATGTACTTTATAATTTATAGAAATGTACCCCCAGAACTCAACCACACATAGAGAATATCCCTCTAGTTGAAATTTACACATTATATGTTAAATAAATGAGTTATCTTTAGAAGAAACCATAAAGGAATCTACTTTTGGTGTGTATCATAGAAAAAGGCCAAGGAAGTAATGTTAACTTTCCATGAAAATTGGGATCAAGCCATCTCATGGAAAATGCCATGGGTCACAAGGTTATTTGGAAAGGTTACTATAGTCCCAAACTATTCATATATGTTCATGCTCATATTCATTTGTGCCACCAATGCCAAACCTTTGCTAATAAGTAAATGCATATCATAATGCCACTACAAACAATTATATAATCTATGTTGTTTACACAATGGGGATTGTATTTCATGGGGTAATTAACCTTAATTCATTATTTTATCATAAATTCATCCTTATATTCATGGAATACTATAGTAGATGGTCTGAGTTAGTTGCAACCAAAAAAAAACACCACTACAAAAGTCATCAAGTTCCTTAGGAATGCCATAGTCACCCATTTTAGGGTCCCCATTTTATTTAGTATGTGATAATGGCCCCACCTTTTAATCCAAATAAATTATAGAGTTGGCCTATGATAATAGGATCACACTAAAGTTAACCTCAAATAACTACTTGCAAGGGAATGAATTGGTAGAATCCACTAACAAAAACTTGATCAATGCCATGAAGAAATCAACTAGAGAGAAGCCCCAGGAATGACACTCATTGCTAAAGTTTACCTTATGGGTAGATCACACCTAGTATAAATAATCCCTTAAAATATCTCCTTTTTCTCATCTATGGATTAGAAATAATCAAGTTGTTCACTCTCAGAATGACAACTTACAATTTCATGCAATAATTCATGAAACTAGATGACAAAGTAAATTCTAGACTCCTAGACCTGATTCAGTTATTAGAAGATTGGGATGAAGCTCTGTTGAGATTTAGAAATCATCAAGATTTAGTCAAGAGGTGGTTTGATAAGAGGTAAAAGGTCAATACCTTCATAATCTTAGACCTGGTCCTAATATGGGACAAGGCTCATGAAAACAAAGGTTGACATTCAAAATTCTATCCCATATGGATCGGCTCATACCAGATAGCCAAAATACTAGGCCATAATTCCTTTTGTCTCAAATATATCAAGGGTAATAACTTACATATTATATTAAATAGGTAGTTCATGAATAACTATTTCTCAGTTGTTCCCTCCACAGTAGTTTTTGAGTAATTTGAGTAGGAGGCGGTAATGAATATATTAGATAAATTTTATTTAGTAGTGTGTTTTCTTTCATCATCTGCTTATTTTTATTATCTAATTATATTTTGCTTCATGTTTTCCCCCTTTTCCCCCTTATTTATTATTCATAATTCTTCTAATGCCTGACCCTTGTTAGTAACTACTTCAAGTGGTGGCCAAATCTTGGAAGGACTATTAAGGAGTAGGGAAACCCAAGTTAAAGACTTTAATTTAAGAAATTATAGGATTGTAGAAAGGGACATTTGACATCCCACATATCAGAATTTAATGTTTATAAAATAAATAGGTGGATTTAGAATATCCCACACCCCAAGATAAATACCAAACTGCACTTAAAATAATGTCTCAAGAAGATACTAGATTATTTAAGTGATCAAGGACTAGATGGATATTCAAAACTTCCCCATTTATCAATCCACCCTTATCTTGGTATCAAAACCTAAATGGATAAGACTAATAAATAATGATCTCATCTCAAGAAGATTAGAAAAGAATAAATAAAGCATACAAAATCTAAATTATGAGTCTACCTTGAAAGGGCTATACATGAAATCTCCATCATAGGATTTTTGGCTTGGATGGAAGTGAAGAAATGCCATTAATGATACCAGAGGCATATTTATCAAGGATATGGATGTCTATTTGGTATTAGATTAATTTCTTAGTCATTCCCACACCACAATCCATCAACCCAACAATAGCCCATAGGAAGTCTGATAACCACTCTAGACATAATTATTTGAATATAATCCAATAATAAATTGAAAATGAAAATCACTTCTCACACACACACAGTAGTGGCCTTACGCAAGGTGTAATCTCAATATGCCACTTTCCATTGTGAGAATTTAGAGACTTGTCTTATTTATGGAAAATAAAGATCCCCTATACAATATTTATGTTGATAAAGGAAATAAAAAAACTAGTTAGGTTCTAAGTGATTCTCATCACTTTCCCCATAGAAGTAGCCATTTTTTTGTGGCCAACATACCAAATTTTATCTAAAATGGGGAACCCCTAAAATTTTCATAAACTAAATCTTTAGAATCTCTTCTTCTATTCTCAATAGTGATGCTTGCTCAAATCTTTAGAATATGTAACACCTTGATTTCTTCAAGAAGTAATTGGCCCCTATTATTTATCTTTACAACTAAAGAGTGATTGTCTTTTTTGTAAATCATGGTGCTAATATTATAAATTGATTTTCAATTAAATATCCTAGAGTCTAGTTCCCTTCCTAGAACAACAAACCCATTGTCCTTCATGGAAAATCAAGATCTCTATATCTCACAAATAAGCTTTAATGTATCACATTCTTTTTATCTTTCTTACTTGGTCATTTTCATGAATTTTGTAGAGCCTATCAAAATGGGGAGCTAACACACCATAAAGAGTCAAAGTAGCTAGTCCCCTAGACTTGTTAGATATGTTATAGCTTAGGATATCCTAATCAAATGGGAAGGTGCCATGTCATCTTGAGTCATAATGGCCACTCCCCTAGACCTATTAGATATGTTAGATCCTAGGAGAGCCTAGATGAATCGGGATTTACCTCATCATTAGGAGTTAGATTTTTTAGTCCCTCAAACCTATTAGAGATGTCAAATCCCAAGAGATATTGACCAAATGGGAAGGTCCCACATAATCTTGAGTTAAAATGGCCAATCCCTCAGACCTATTAGAGATTTTAGAGCTTGGGAAAGCCCAATGAAATGGGAAAATGCCACATCATATTAATTTAAATTATCTAATCCCCTAGACCTATTAGAGATGTCAAAGCCTAAGAGAGCCCAAATAAATGAGGAGATACCACATCATTAAGAGTCAAAGTGTCTAGTTTGTTAGAGATGTTCGATCCTAAGAGAGCCTAGTTGAATAAGAAGGCACCACATCATCTTGAGTCAAAGTGGCCAATCCCCTAGACCTATAAAATATGTTAGAGCTTAGGAGAGCTTGACCTAATGGGAAGGAATCACATTATCTTGAGTAAAAAAGGCCACCCCCTTAGACCTATTAGATATGTTAGATCTTGTGAGAGCATGACTGAATGCAAATCTACCATGTCACCTAGTGCATAAATGAAATAGTTGTTACTTAAGACCTTGAGAATATCATAATGACGTATATATGAGACTGAAAAGCCTATTATAAAATTCTATGTGTCCCTAAGTGACACATCACCTAGCCTAGGTAAACAATATGGGGTATAGAGCTATGCCTATGTGTTGACCATTAATGGAAATAAAAATGAGTAGATGACACATGTAGAAGGCAAGAGTTAGCTGAGAAAATTATAAGATATATGATTATGTGCCTATGACATGTTAAGAATTAATGAAATGGGAAAATGGACCTAATTGGATAGTTTTAAAAACATCTCATCACCATTGTTATATCCAACTAATAGTAGGGGATACTGGGATCTAAATTTAATTCTAGATTTATAAGTAAAGGAATAAAATCTATCCACCAACTCAAATCAAATTCACAACAAATGAGCTTCTAAATGACATTAATGTAGGGGGATGTATACATGTGTTTATAAATCTTAGGGGAATCCCATTAATGGTAACCATTAATACCTTAGAAGAACTAAAATATCTAAATAGTCTCTTTCAAATTTCCATAGATCCCTTATATCCCATGCATTATATGCTAAAATATCCTTAACTTTCTCTTCCATCCTACCCCAATGCCTACTACATCCTCAAATCTGAAGGCCAACCCTGAGTATTAAGACACCACTTCCCTACCATTTTAACTAAGTATAGGAACTATAATTACATATTTAAGTCAATTGATTAGGCCCCCAATGATTCTACCAATGTGGATGACCAACTAGTTGAGTATAAGGATTTCCTTAGGTCTTATAAGAAGTGTAGACTCCATAGACCTACATCTAAATTAGAGGTGTTTCCCATATACTGACCTATTAGCTAACATCCTACACAAGGTCATCCACATGCAAGGCACTACCAATGATTGGGTTTGATCACTCACCTCTTATCACAATATTTATTATATATCTAAGAATGCCTTCAAGGATTAATAATCCCTCTCAGACTTCTCTTTCTCCTATTATGTAGTAGTAGTGTCGATCTAAATGGGCACATACCAGATTTATGACATCCTCCATGACTAGGTTTATAAACTTGAGTCCAAGTGGGTTAAAAAGGATAAAATTAATGATTAAATAGTCTACACCTTTTTGGAGGAGGTTAGACTATGCATGTTCTTACTTAATTGGCTATTTAGGGGCCTAGATTACTAACATGTCAATGATTTATAGGTGACCCTTATGTATATGATCATAACTTATTTAAAAATCCAAGACATAAGATATTCAATCAACTTCAATTTGGTCTATGCCATTATATAAAACCAAGCTAGAGGTGACTTCTACATGATGATCTACTTTATGGATGCAATTTATGGATCCTCTCATTCAAACCTTTATCCTTTCTTACTTGGGTTCCTAGTAGACCAACCATCCATGTGGTCTTTTATAATTTTATGTAAATCATTTCCACCAACATGTATAATATGTCTATGGCCACTTTTACTTGGCGTTGTACTAGGTAGTTAAGGAATATCTAATGCCTTAGCTCTCAAAGGAAATTTGGGACTCTATCATATCCATTAGGGACTATTGGTTGTAAAATGATGATATAGTGATCTAGATCATAGGATTTATCCATGACCCCCTCTACTTTCCATATTATATCCCTGACCACTTGGTAGAATAAGATATCTCCTATCAATTTATGAATTCCATTTTCAAATTCTATATACAATGTGAGTATAAGGCATGCCTATATGTCCCAATCACCATAAAACACCATATCTATAGAAACTTCCCCTTGATACAAAATATGGCAGCTGGGTGAGACTCATTTGACCTATCAAAGTATAATATTAAATAATGGGACCCTAAAAGGGTGATTCAAGACCATTTGGCATAGTACTTAGCTTGACTCAACATAAACTATGACCATCAAGCCAAAGACGATGATAAGATCTATTTGAATGCTTTAGATGATCATAAGGTGTTATATTAGATAATATCCAATAAGAAGAATAAGGGTAATAAGGCTTAAATATGCCCCTTTATAACTCCTCCAACTCCTTCTTCGTCTGTGTAAGACCCAATTATAATAGCTCTATCCATTTCTTGGAGAATATTATAGAGCATCCCACTACCTTCTCTTCCTCAATATATAGTTCCACTTCCACCAGTGGATCCATATCCTCACACTCTATCTCCACCTCTTCCTCATCCAATTATTCCCTACTTTCTAAATCCACCTCCTCTAATCATGCTAGTAACTAGGCCATGGTAGAGCCAACCCTAGACCATATGATGTAAATCAACTCAATCATATCTCACATAAATATCAACACCAAAACCCTTGAGATTTGATGTGGTTAGTATGTTGAGAGTGATCCCAAAATTTGGTCCCTAGGAGGCACCCATGTAGGTTCCTCCACTCACTCCTCCATCTCCTCTTATTTCCTTTCCACCCATCACTCCCATTATGTACCAACTCTTAGTTATAAAACCCACTAGTTATACTCTACCACCTTTATTTCTCATTAATACCACTCCATATTTTTTCCAAGTACCTTTTACCATGGTTCTCTAAGTGTCCTTGCTTATTCATTTTCTTCCATTCCTCCCATATTATAGCTTGGAGTCCTCCCAATTCCTCCGTTGGGCATGAATTTAATAGTAGGTGTGATTACATTATTTAAGATCCTATTACTTCTAAGGGGGACCCTCTTGGTCCCCAATTTATTTAACATGGTGAGCCCCTTTACAACTCTAAGAAATTCACCATCATTCCTAATAACCCATATCATCCTGATTAGGCCATCCATCATAGCACCTGGAGTCAACTTGGGAAAGAGGCTAAAGAAGAAATAAAAGGCAAACCATATTCTAGCTCTTGTCCAAAGGCCTTATACTTTAAATCCACCTCCTCAATATAAATTTATATCTCCTTTGGCCCCAATAGTAGTAACTTAATGTTTTTCTTCTTGTCCTCTTATCTCCCTTACCCAAGACCCCACTGGCCTCACCTTTAACCAACCCATTTCTTCCCTATTGTTTCATTACCCATTCTTAGGGACAATTCCAACTCAAATTTACCTCAATAAAGAATAATGTTGGGATAAATTATTCTCATGGTCCTCCCCTTTTATTTTCCTTCCTTTATCTCCTATCCCCCTACCTCCACTCCTTTCCTCTTTCACTCCTTTCACTTCCTCCATATTCCCTCCACCTCATCCTTCACCCTTCACCACCATTTCATCCACACCTCTTATACCACCCACAAATTAATGGATGTTATTAGGGTTAAAAACACTATATATGGATGTCCAAGGAAACTTAGACATGCATTAAAGTTTCCACCAAGCCTTCGAGAGCATGAAGGGAATGTTTATACAAAGATTTGTCTAGGAGGGGAACCTGATAATATGGTAGACCCATCATGATCTATTTTACCTCACCAAGGTGAGGACTACCATTGGAGAGGATAACATGGATAAAGACCCACTATCCATCCTATGAGCTACCCATGACATCTTTGAGAAACTCTTTAAGGACATGCAGAGATAATTCTTAACTCTTAAAGTCCAAGTAAAGTACATGTTCCTAGTCAAACTAATCAGGTAGGTCAAGGATGCCCTCTTACTACTTTCTCGACCTATAGGAAAGTAGTGGATATTTGGGATTAGACTAATGAAATTATACATAAAACTCATGCCTATATGGGGATGATCATAGATATTGATAGGAAATGTTAAAATCTACAAGTAGTGGTCAACAAGGGATTGTTCTTAGAGCTCAAACTGATATCACCTTCAGATTTAGGTTTGTACCAATTTTATGATGGGAACAAGAGAGAATCAATGGAAGAGTAGTTAGCCATGGCCTATATTAAAATAGGACCCTTGGAAGAGGGAAAGAAGAATATATTGACCAAATTTAGAGAGGTCAATATCTTCATTATATTCCACCTGAATGGTACCTTACTCAACCAAGGGGAATATGAGATCCACTTTGGTTAGTTCAACTAGGTTATGATGGATAATGTGTCCAAGGTAAATTAAAAGGGAGCATAGGTAGTGCTATACTTGTCAACATATTCCATAGTGAGCATCAACCAAATATCTATAGTTTAAGCCTCAATGTAATTGTCTTTCTAAATCTCCTAGAGACTAGTAACTCAAACCAAGGTGATCTTTAGGGATCCCCTAATGAACTTATCCAAGTTATACAAGGAGTTTGACCTCATTAAAACCATGTTAGAATCTAAGAACACCTAGTCAAAGTATTTAAGAGTTTTTCCCTCTTAGTTTCCTCCTCATTTCAACTAGTGGTCCCCCACAAATCTATTTTGGGTTTGTAGGGATTATTTTGGTTCAAATTTTGAAATATGGTTATAAATATAATGAGTGGCCATCATGGCCCAAGATGGGTTCCTCATGATTTTTTGAGGTGATCCCCAATCCTTATCTATTTAATGAAGAGTCATATTGTAGTTTAGGGATTGACCATAATTATACTAAACTATAAAAGTGGTCCAAATAAATTATTTTAGCAACATTTCACTCATTTAATGAATAAGATATATGTTTTATACAAGAGGGGAAATTTTGTGTTTTAATTTTATTTAGTATTCATGTTTGAATGATCATTAGTTCAAGGTTAATTGTATTGATACTTTGCTAATTTATAAATGTCATGGTTATGATGTGCTCAGCTATTATAATCTTTATGTTATTTCTTTTATTTACCTTTTTAATAATGCTAATAATTTGTGTGCCAAGCTACAAATTCTCATATGGCATTTATATGTTTTAGACAATAAAATATTATTACTTATCATTAGTGATAGATCACATTTAATTCATATTCCTAATTACATCAGACTCATCCCACTATATGTTCTTGGAGGTATAACTATAGTGGTATAACTATAACAAATTTACTTGATTTAATGAACATTTCATTGATCTCATTTTAGACCTAAAGGTTTCCTTTTTTTTCCTTGCCCTCCTTTATCTTTTGTGTTTTTTTAGTGTAATTTAAATAACCTTTCCAATTGTGTTTATAAATAATAATCTCAACACTCAAATATTCATAAATATCTTTAACCTATGTGAAGTACATCATATTGAATTTTTCAATGGTAATAGTGCATCTCTTAGAGAATATTCATGAAGACTCCATTTTTGAAGTCCAATACCCATAACCTATGCCCTAGGCTGATCTAATATTAGTCCTTAAATGGAGTATGAAATTCTATAGTTTTCTCCACCTTCCCCTTTAAAAGAATGCCCAATCTCATGGGCATCGTTGGAAAAGGAGTATATTAGAGCAAACAAAAATATTGAATAGACTCATCATCATGTTGATTTAAGAAAATTAAATGATAATTTTAATTTGGGGACATTATGTTTATTAAAAGGTAAGAATAAAATTTCATCTAATTATTTTTAAGTGTATGAGGAACCATTGGTAAGACTAGAACCAATCCCAAGTTTCTTGTGTTAGGATTCTATAAAAATATTTTAACAATAAGTGTTTGCCTTTATCCCAATGACCAAAAGAATGTATATATTGAATTGTACAGTTGGAATGGTCTTCATGACCATAAAATAAAGGTAACATGGGCATGTTGAATTATCGTATATAAGGATATTCAAATATACTTTTTGTGAAAGGTTTATCTTTGACAATGTTATCATTAAAAATAACATTGCATGATAAAAATTATAAATTAAGATTTAAAACTCATCATTGGAGGTCTCCTATGGTATTCATTATAGATATAAGATGAATAGTATGAAATTTAAGTGTAATATATGTACTTATGGGTTGTAATTGATCATATTTTTGAAACATGTGGATAATTGATTGATCACTATTATTAATGGATTCAATATTAAAATCATTTAAAAATGTATGAATGTTACTTATTTTTAATTCATTTCATAAATTAATGTTCTTATCATTTTATTTTTGTAATGAATGCATGATATCATTATGAATTTTATGAAATTTTATACAACAAAATGAATTAATGTTATGTAAATGTGTATTTAGTCATATTATGAGAAATGGATGTGGTTGAGGAGGAAGATTTTGACTATCTCTATGATGTGATGGCCTACCTTGTTGGTTATTAATATCATGGACCATGATATCTAAATTGGAAATGGGATGGTGGATATTAGAATATTTAACATAGTTATTAACAACATGGACATCAGGTTCACCAAATTTTTAACCCTTTTTGAAATTAAGGGTAGGGGAATAGATTAATAAATTTGAAATAATATATTATAAAGTAGGACAATTAAATGAATTAATATTTATAATATTATGATAACTATGTTGAATCCAAGAATAAGCTAAATATAGACAAGTTATATGCCAAAAAATGTTATGAAAATTTAAATACGAAGGATAAAAATAATTGTCTTATTTAATGATATGGAGATAGGTCTAACTATATAGATGTAAGAGAAGATAGATTGATGTTCTACCTTGATTTGTCATATTCTACATAATATCTCTCTATTAGCCTTAACAATACCATTAGGATCTTAACATTGTTGTTGAAGCTTTAATCCTAATTTTGAGACTTCATTATGACTCAAGATACAAATTTTTTTCTAGTATAGCCACCTATGCCTATTAGGGTTCATTTTTTCCTTACAATTTATCAACTAGGATCATGTGCATAAGTTCCCAAAATTAGTATTTTACTCAAAACCCTATGTCCTCAAACATAGCATGCCACATTATAAAATAGGGGTTAGTGGGCTCAAGTGAATTCAATCTAATCTTACAGACCCCATTATCAATTATCACTTCTTACATAGACATATACTCTAAATAGGGCCTTAGACCAATGTAGTGTACCGCCTTATGTGGGTTTGGGTGTGAACAATTTTGTAATATGCTATATGTAAGTACGTGTAGTGATTCTTATTACTTGACAAATACTACTCATGGGATGCTCTTTTAATGTTTTATACCTTTAATAAGACTACTCATATGACTTATTTATAAATATGTAATAATAGGGAAGTATAGCTCAGTTATGAAAATTATTTTAAATAGTGTAGTCCAAGCATGAAATATACTTAATTGGTATTTATTACACACACACACACACACACACACACACATATGTATGTATGTATGTATATATATATGTATGTATATGTATATGTATATATACATACATATATATATATATATATGTATATGTGTATATATATATATATATATAGATATATATATATATGTATATATATATATACATATACATATACATATACATATATATATATATATATATATATATACAGATATATATATATATATATATGTATATATATATATATACATATACATATACATATATATATATACATATATATATATATATATATATATATATACATATACATATATATATATATATATATATATATATATATATATATATATTCTGGTTACATTTGACTACTTATATGGTAATACTACTATTTTTTCACCTTTAGGTGATTATGTCTTTTGTGAATGATTATATGTGTGTGTGTGTGTGTGTGTGTGTGTGTGTGTGTGTGTGTGTGTGTGTAATCATTCACAAAAGACATAATCACCTAAAGGTACAAAAATAGTAGTACTACCATATAAGTAGTCAAATGTAACCAGCCAAAAATATATTAAAGTTTAGTAAAAAATAAATGATATATTAATATAAAAATGCATCATGTAGGAGGAAGAAATATAAACTAATAAAAATATAAATTAAAACCAACATGTCCACTAGATGATAGAGTTACCAACAGATACATTTAACCATACAAACTTTCATTAATTCCATCAATGGAATCTAGATTATCTCTATCAAGTCTTGACTATTGAGTTATCTTAGGTCCCTTCTGATAATTACCTTCTACAACATCCTTGAGCAAGAATTACCTATCAAATTTTTCCAATAGTGGGCTAAAGTTATTATCTCAAATAAAATTCATTATTTCATTGGCTTCTTGAATACCCCTATGTCTACTGTTATTTCCAACTTGTTAGTTAGTTATTGAAAGTTCATGTGGAAAGTATGCCAAATATATTTTTGTTCTTCAATTATAACCAAAGGAGAATCCTGACAAGCCTTAGGAACATGCTGTAAGAGAGTGTTTTCCAACACATGAACACTAGTGTCCAATTTCATTTATTATCCGACTGACATGCTACCACTAGAATTGGACTTTGTCATGCCAAAGCTTCAACTAATTTCCATATAATTTTTTGAAGCTTCTATCCAACCCTTGGTGTCATTCTTATTAGATTCAGAGGAGTATATCCAAGAAGGAATATGATTTATTCCTACTCAAATTAGGATTATTTAATATAGTACTAGTCATATTCTAAAATAGTTATCTCATCCATAATCACATGTGAAAGACTCTAGTATGGATGTGGTCTAATTTTTGGATATCATCTAGTGTCCAAGATTTAATTAAAATTGACTTTAAAAAACCCTATCTACTAGAAATTCTCTAGATGCTTCTATGGAATCTTCAATTGTAAATATATCTATACAACCACAATTCTTATAATGACTTCAACTGTGAAGTCATTAAGTACCCTATTTCTACCTTGAAAAATCTTAAGGTTCCTTTTCTTCCATATAAACCATAGAATCTTAGTTTAGAAAACTAGCCAAAATTTGTGGAAAAAAGGATGAATTTTATTTTTAGAATAAGCATATCCAAAGGCAATATTAAACCACTTAATTTCATAGCAAAAAATAATAAACCAACTATAAAGACAACATTTCTAAATCTTAGTAGCATATTATCAAGAAAAGAAAAGGTGTTCAATTAACTTAACATAACAAAACACAAGATAGAAGGGAGGATAGTATCCACATTTAACAAGAACTTTAATAATAAATAAATTATCATACAATAGTATAAATCTAAAATAAGCTTTTTTGGTTCAATACAGGAAGACTAGACCAATTAAAATCTAAAATCCTAACTACGGTTGGAGTCACAGACATTCCACACATGATTAAGAATTAAGTATGGGGGATAGGTCAAGGAAAGTTCAAGGTATAAAATATTCATTGAAAACTCGTGAAGAGGAGTCACTTTGATCCATTTGATATTATCCCAAAATTCATTATCATTATTAAGATGATTCACATAGTTATAGTCCTTGAGATATTTTCTTACCATAGAATACATCTTACATTATTTAGTAAGAATTCTATACATGTGTATAATGATGTCCTAGGAGGCCCAAACCTTAGGCCCAAAAAAGTCATTAAAGTCCCTTAGACCTTTCTTGAACCATTATAAATTTGAACATCCCCTGGTAAGTGCCAATGAATGGTTATTAGGGTGAATATTCCACCATAATGATTTATATCCTTGGTAACAATATCAACTAAAAATATTTTTGGTATTTATAAGATGTTTTTATAGGTCTTAGGCCTTCCAAATAGATTCAAAAATATAAGAGCTATCTACTTTAAAAGTACATAGAGAGAGTAGAATGTCAGCAATGTGTAAACCTTTCCATTTAGCTTCACCTTTAGGGAATGTACTCAAAATATTTTTTCTAACTAATAATTTCCATAGTTCATTTCCCTTAAAGGCCTTGCTAATCCACTTAACCATAAAAGTAATACCTTGAATACCTAAGTCTTTTATACCAATACCACCAAGCTTTCTTGGTTTACAATAGACTTTCCATGCAATTGCATGCCCATTTATGTTACCATTTCCAAATGACCATAATAATTATATAATAATTTTATGTAATAGATATACTTAAGTTTTATTAAAGAGCCAACATGAAGTTAATATAGACTATATGAAGAGAGAATTTTATAGCAAACCTAGATTTTACTTGGGAGGGAAACCGGGTGGCCATGCCACTTTTCAATTTTCTTATTAATCTTGGTGTATGCACATCCCCATATCTATTTGAGGGAAGGATTAAGAGAAAATGGAATCAATAGATATCTAACCAACTGATTGGTGGCCTTCTAATTCCATTCAAATTCAACTAGCCAATCAGGTTAGTTATCTTCCAAACTAATAATATAAGACTTGTGATATGCAATTTTAGATCTCAAGGCCTAGCAATTGATATTCAATATATCTTTAAATTATGTCAGATTTTGATTATAAAGTTTATAAAATAGAGTGGAATCATCATAAAAAATATCTTCAATCATTTCCTTTGGATTATGAATTTGTATACCTTTCATAAGAGGTCCCATTTCCTTCATTCTCAATAAATAATGTAGTTCCTCAACAACTAAGAAAAAGAGAAAAGAGGAAAGTGGACACGCTTGACTAATTGATCTTTGAAGGGGAATGGGTTATATAATTTCCCCATTTACCTTTAGAAATATAGAGTCATATTTAAATAAAACATAAATCATTCTACAAAACTTCTCTTGATATCCAAAATCCCTCAATATTCTTTTAATAAAGGGCCATTCTATTATATCATATGCTTTTTCAAAGTCAAGAAGAATCATTCCAGTCTCTTGTTGAGACTCTCTTGCCCAGTACATTCCTTATTAGCTTGCAATGTGATTATCATGTATATATATTCCTTCCACAAACTTGATATAAGTTTTGGATATCACCTTGGGTAGCAATGGGGATAGTTTCTTCACCAAAATCTTAGCCGTTATTTAATAAAAAACATTGAGCAGTGTAATTGGATGACATTTTTCATAAGGGAGGGATGTCATTATTTTGGAATGAGCTTAACAACATATTTATTAATTTTAAGGCCAAAAGTGCATACGCCAATTACTTATTTATACAATTCTAAGTAATCTAAAGAGATCCAACCTTTATTTACTTTATAGAATTCAGCTAGGAAGCCATCAATACTAGGAGCCTTGTCAGATTTCAAAGAGTCAATCACATTACTAACCTCATCTAATGATATTTTACTATCCAAAAAAGATTCTTTAACTTAGGATATTTTCCTTGGATTAACATTCTCACACAACACCCTACTCTATTCTATCTAATCATCCATCCCCTCCATTAAAAACAAGTTTGAGTAAAAATAAAAAAAGACTTGTTTGATAGAGTTTTGGTCTTGTAAAATATTGTCATTATTTTTAATGCCTATGGTTTTATATTTTTTATGTTTTGACTTTAGAAATTGAAATAAAAATTTGGAACCCTTATCATCCAATTTGAGCCAATTGAACCTAGACCAAACTTGGGCACCCCTAGCATAATAAAATTGATCTTTCCTTAAATCATGCTTGGTAGAGGAGAGAAAATTAAGCAGAGATACATTATCCAGGTTTATTTGAAGGTCATCTTCCAACTTGATAATTTTCTCTTGGGAAATTCTAAAAGTCTTTATTTTCCTTTTTGATTTAATTTACCCATAAGACCTAGTAAACATTTTACACAAGTCCATAGAATTATTCTAAGTATCAATCTTAGAGTTAGAACTTGAGGAAAACTTTACTACATTCCATAATACTTAGGAACCATCCAAAAATTCTCTATCCTCAAGGTGGGACACGTTAATTTTATACAAGTCTTTCAAGGTGGTCTTCTCATATTTTTCATCATTACTAAGACAAAAATTTAATTCAATGGGTTAATGGTCTAAAATGGTTAATGAACAGAATTTGACTACATTACCATTATCTATAAGACAAATCTCAATATCATCTTTACTCAAATAGAATATATCAAGTCTTGAGTAATATCTTCTAGGCCCAACCTGGGTTGTTACACCAAGTATACCTAATTCCTTTACTGTTAGATTTACCTTTATATAATGGTTCTACCAATTTGTGAAATCTTTTAAATTTGGACCATAAAAATAAATCGTTACCTTTCCATATATCTATATTTCCTCCCTATTTATCCTCTCTTTCTTTGATCATATTAAAGTCACCTTGGAATATGTATAGAATGTCCTTCAAATTAGATGCGAGCCAATTCCAGTATTTCTCTATAGTCTTAGGAGTGCATATATTGTAAATCCAAAAACTTGCATCCTAATTATTGATAACAACCTAGATCACCCTATTACAGAAAGAAACACCATATTATCCAAGAATGGATAATCAAAATAGAGGCACCCCATTTACATTTGTTTTGATTAGTTGAGAAGAGAATTGCATTAAGAAAAATAAAATTAAGGGTGAAATCAAGGATTATTCCTATAACATCAACCTCCTAAATAAAGATAAAGTAAAAATTAGTTATGCAATTCCCAAACTATCTAAAAATTGGTTTCCTATCTAGGGATTCATGCCCGCTTACATTTTAAAATATAATCTACATAAACAAGTATGGTATTACTTGGTTTTATTAGGGGAATTACTTCTCCCTTTATTTTGATACAATCTAGAAAAAAATTTAAGAACCTTATTTTCCTTATTCCTTTTATATATTTATTATCATTATCATCCAATATCCCACTAATAACCCCTCTTTCCTCTTTAAAACTAAGGTTGTCTAGGGGAATATTTTTAGTAACAACTATTTTTGATCTTTTTATAGAGCCTTTGGGGGTCCAGTTGTCCCCTTTATCATGATTAAGGGGAGAAAGTATCACCACTACATGGGACCTTTAGATCCTCCTTATTAGGATAAATGTCCATCAGCGTCCTATCTGCTCAAAATATTATCAAGTAGAAACACTATTTCATTTTATACCCTATCCCCATAGTCATCCCCATAGATATTTGGAGTGCCCTTCAAAGCTACCAAGGGTTCCCATTGGAAATGGGATCAAAATATATCATTAAATCATCATGTAGGACTAGATCATTTTCTGAATTAGAAGTAATCTTGGTTTATTAAACCAACTCTCCTTGTTTAGCATATTTTCTAATAACTGTTACATCAAAATTGATGGGAACATGATTAAAAGTTAGAATTTCCCCACTATCAACCACATGGGAAATGGAAAATCTTTCACCAAGTTTTAATCCATTTTAAAAACCAAGGCCATTATCAAGGGATGTTCGACCTTCCTCAAATTTAGATTTGAAAACTAGATTTTCTATGTTTTCTAGGTCCTCCATTCAAGGTAGGAGGGGATTAAAAATAACATCTTTATTGTTGAGTTTAGGGCCCTATTTGGAGACAATATCATTATTTTTATTAGAAAGAAGTACAGGTAAATGTTTCCTCATGTGACCATCTTTTTTTACAAAAACATTGGCATTTAAACCACCCAATCCTTGGATAGGGCATTTATAGGATTTCCTATTGAATTTAAAGATAATGGATTCAGTAAATGTATCTAGAGGGTCTCAAGAGATTTGAACCCTTACATTCATGTGGACTAGAGACTTCCTGGTTTAATCAACCCTAAGCACTTCAACAAGAGGATGAAGCATTTGAGGGATGAAGTTACACAATTAAAGGGAGATATTTTCAATATCAACCCATATAAGGGCCATTTTAAACACCAAATCTTGGATTTCCAAATAGGGGTTATAAGAGAATACCTCAAACAATGATTTCCCAATAATATAAAAGGATTTATTTATGAATATTCTCTATATATTATAATTTTTAAACAATATCAAGAAAACTCTTTTCTAAAATAATATGAAAAAACTAACATAAATACCCATTTTATTTTTGCAAACTAAGTTTAGTTAGTTAGAAAAAAAGGTTCCTGAGGGGAGCGAGTTTCTATTCAAATAGATAAAGAAAATCCCAACATTTTAAAGCCAAGACTCTTTTATAGCCAAATATTTTTCCACATGTATATTGAGTTGAATAAAAAGGGTTTTACCAGAGCTAGGGCACTTAACTTTCTATCCTTCACAACTATTTCTAACTCCATCCTCAGGCATGTTGCTCAAGCCAGTAACAAACTTGGCACCTTGTGAATGTCTTTTAAACTCCTCTTGTCATAGAACTATGTTGAATAACTTCTTATTTTCACTATTTTTCCACTCTTGTTCTCAATATGAGGCTTTGAGCTATAAGAGTTAGGACATTAATTACTTTCTAATTTTTTTCCATTTCCATTAATAACAACATCTCTAAGACACTTCACATGATTAAACACTCTTCAATCATTGCCTTCCATAGGTAATTACCATTAAATGCACTTATCATCAACCATATAGTAATGTATCAATGGGTCAATGGTAGGGTAAGGGAATTCAATTGAAATGCATAATAAGACCAAGAGAACACACAACCAATAGTCGTATAGGGAAATAAACACATAGTCAATCACATTAATAATTAAAACTTAATTAACCAAAATAGATGAAATAAAATAACGTTAGCATAGACTCTTTACATCTACATAAAAATGAACCATACTCATACCAAGGAAGTAAAGGGGACTAGGGTATAAAGAAGCAAGCATGATGTACTAAAAATGGAGGGTGACTATCTATCTCCCCATTATAGAGCTCCACCTTGATTTTTGAATCTTGTCTCCTTATAAATCAATTTATTATATATTACTTATATGGATAGTGAATTACATTTGATTTGTATTTATAACATAACTTTTGAAATAATCTCATAGGAGGAATAAATAAGAAGAGGCTCACCCATAAATATTAAAATATTATAAATCTAATTATTTGGAAGGTAGAGACACTAGTGTTAGATTAGGGACACTAGCATATATATTCCCTAATTTGATATATTATAGTTATAGGTACTCAATAGAATGTAGTGTTATGCATAGTAAAAATATGTTTATTATCTATAACTATCTATGTAGGAAATAAATTGAGTTTTATGCAGATTATAGGATATAAGTGATTTTTATCATCATAATTTTAGGGTTTGACTATAGTATAATAAATTTGATATAGTGAGATGATGAACATGAGCCTTTTGGTAGTGGGAAGGTCATGAACTAAAGGGTTGATCCATGATTAGTATTTTTCAAGTGTAAGAGACTGGTATATCATTTATAATAAGATTTTAATATCTTTAGAGTCCTCTTACCATGGCCCTTACCTAAACTCCCCATATATAAAGGGGAGGTAGATCCCAACACACATGTGAAAGCATATGTAATTTCAATGGTATGAGTTATTTTGTAACATATTACCAAGGACTCATGATGGAATTATACTATATTTTTAATATCATCTCCTTGACACCTCTATCCACCAATTCAAATAACTCATAGATGATTTTTTCAAGGTGTTTAACATGTGAAATTTACTCAAATACTAGCATACAATATTTATTACTTATCAATCAAGAATCCAATGAATCTATTTCCCATTTAATTATAATATGGTTTACATTCCTATCATCCTTTTCCAATGCCCCATAAATGGACCCAAAATGGTTGTGTGGTCTATTTTTATACTATCTAAATAAGAAAACAAGGGAGTATATTCATAATTTCCATTACAAATCCTATAAATAAGTGCTTGAAAGTGTTCTTAAAATATATCAAATGACCATAGATAATGGTTTTATGACTTATGGATCCAATAGTTGAACCATCACCCCTAATCAAAGCAACATGGATCACCATAATATAAATCAAAACAACCTCAAAAATCAAGACCCAAAGGTTATGAACAAAAACTACAACAAAAATATAGATGATTTGATATATCAAATAAAAAATACAAATATGGTAAATAACAACAAAAATCAACCCATGAATAACAATAATTATAATAAAAAATGGTCTTGCAAGGAATGAAAAAACTCTTCCCATAATTCATGCAGTGGATTTTAGCCATCCTCCATCATGGGACAATCAATTTATAAACCAATTTAAATGTTAGTTTCAAAATGTTGACCAAAACCAACATTTCTAGTACAAGGATTTTATTATAATAACAACCAACAAATATTTATTCAAAAAATACAAAACCTAATGTATGAGGATTAAAATCCCAATGTATATTCTCTTTTCTATATATTCGTTGGTAATGATACCCATATGTATAGGGAATATAAAAAATATATCCAAAGTCTCCTCAAATTCTAATGGTGAACCTTTGTAGACATGTTCCTATGGAATGCTAATGTAAACCTACCAAATTAAACAATGAGTCTTGTGGCATCCCAAAATTCCAATTTACACAGATACCAAAACCCATTTTCTAACCACCAACAATGGAACATTCAAAACCAACCATAGGATAACCTAGCTATCCATATTTTTTTGGTTAGAACCCATGATGCTGAATATTAAAATTATACACCAAGTAACCCTAATTTTATGCCCCAAATAGGACCTCAAGATAAATTTGGAATGTTATGCATCATAGAATTATAAAAAAATGAAAATGTGAATTTGATCACTCATATAAGGGAGTGTCAACTGAAAAAATCCCTTTTTAAAAATATTCTAGAAGCTGATGTTCAAACCAATCCCAATCCCATTGGAAACTACAATTTAGTTTTCTATCTTTCAATTTTTTTCCCATGTCTCATTTATGGACCTAATAAAAAACTCTCATCCTCATAACTTGACATTACTTGATGTCTTAATATTAGGGAATATAACTAGTGTCACACATCCACATCAAGTCCAAGATAATAACATATACTTACATATGTATCCACCTGGGCACTCAAGAGACATTAGATAATTTTTTGACCTTAGGATCCTTCCCCTAGATGTTAGGATGACCATGAAGGGAGATCTATCCTTGAATTTTCAAGTATAAATTTACAATTATGCAAAGAGATAAATTCATGATGACATCGTGGTTGTAAATATAGTCCACTTTTCATTTCTTCATAAGATTGGATATGGAGAAACAAATTATTCCATAACTATAAACACCTTACAAGGATAAATCCACCTTGATTGGTACCATTGTAGTGCATGTTACTTTTGGACCCAAGACCATGTTAAAAAATTTATATGTGATAGATAGAGATATAAATTATAACATAATCCTAGGAAGGCCTTGGATCCACATGATGAAGTCAATTCCTTCTAACCTATTTTAATAAATCAAGTTCCTACACCTAGGAAAGGTATTTTTCACTTAGGGTGATCATAAGTCCTTAGACACTCTCCAGTCCAATATTAAGAAAATACCAAGATTCAAATCAATTTTTACTTTAGTAAAGGTATAGTGAGTCCTCCACCTCTAGAAAAAGAAAAGGAACCCATATAAACCATAATTTGTATATTTTAGTCAATATTTGAGATCCCTAAAGCCTCACCAAATTAAAAACTTGAGGAAATGGGGGTTAGAACAATGGAGAAATTGAGTGTAGATAATCTCACGATAATATAAGTCATCTTGAATAAGAATATTATGGAGATTATAAGCATCCTGGGAAAGGATAATCCCATAATTATGTTTTTTAACCCATGCGAAGTATGAACCTATAACCTTCCCAAATCTAAGGACCTAGAAACCTAATAAAGGTTAGTTAACATACACAACATTTGTATTATAAAGATTTTAAAAATCCAAGAGAAACTTGTTGACCTTTTCAGTCACCATTGTTTACATCATTGATTATGTTTAAGTTAATAAAGTATTTCATCATAAAACTCATCCTTATATTATCTTAAATATGCTTAGTGAAGTTATATTGAGGTCATATTGATATTTTCCTTTAGTTTCGCAGGTTAACTTCAAAGATTAAGCATTTATTGTGCCCTCTTAATAAGTTTTAAGACTATTTTATAAAATTTAAGGTATTTTTGACAAAATTAAAATTAATTTTGTTTTAATATATCCCATTAATTAATGCTATATATATTCTTAGTTATGTTTTGGTCTTCATAACCACTTCTTTGTTGACCATCTCAAGCTTTTAAAGCATGCCAAGGCATGGGTGAAGGAGCTAGAGGAAAAATTAAAAATTAAATAAGGATGGCACATATTTTGAGGTGAGGAATAATTTTATATCCTTTAATCAAGGATATGAATATGTTTTTCATGCATCTATAGTAGTTTTGAAGATATTTTGTTCACCAACTCATATGCAAAGATGTAGGGGCAATTTTCATACATTTTAAAATGTAAAAGATTGGATTTTTATTAGTTTACAGGTGGGTAAATTATTATAAACTTAATTTATGTTTATAAAACATTTTATAATAATTATAAAATAAAACTATGCTTGAATTATGCTAAGATAGCTCAAATTTTCAAAATTGATTTTCTAGCTTAAAATTGCCCCAAAACCAATGTGATATCTTGTTGGAAATGTTTAATAGATTATATTTTATTATATGAGGGGTTAATATGGTTTTAAACTCACATATAATGTTTTTTATTATCATAAATAATTTTGTATCTTTATGATCAATTGTTAAGAAGCAAGATTGCTCCAAAACCCTTTAAACCCCTATCTAGAGAACATAAACTTTAAAAATTTGATATTTGAAGTGTTTTTAATATTTTTAAAGCATGATGAATGATTTTTATGACATATAAATGATATAAATACACATTATACAAATTTTAAAACATTAACAAAGGTTTTATAGATGGAAAATGGACCTAGATGGCAAGCATGCATAAGAAATGAGCACCTACAAGCCTGTAGACCTAAAAGTGCATTTTTAGAGTATATTTAAAATTTAAAATGAACTTATAATTATATTAATATTTATAAGGGGTAAATAAAGTAATTTCACAAAAAAAATTAGATATTTATAGCATGTATATCTCAAAATATAAAACTTTTACCAAACTGGCATGCTTGTTGCCCTTAGAGAACCTATAAACATAAAAAGGAGCATAGCTTGAGATATATTGATGCCAAAATTGTGAAATTTGAGATAAATATGGAGGTAAATATTTAATAAAAAAATTTCAAGTATAATTTTTTTATTATAGCTTAGGAGAGATAAAATTTAAAATTACAAGCCTATGCATACAAAAATGTTGAAAACTAATTCTCAAGAAGCCTAAAAGAGCAAGAACTCAAGTTTTATTGATCCAAATACATTGAAACATTGTGTGAAGGTAATCCAAGGTTATATAAATTATTATTTTTTTCAAAATTATTAATCCATTTATAAATGAATTTAATAAGAGAGATCTCTCTCTCTATCAAGAGTTTCTTAAGCACTAATGGAGCTCACACCTACAAGTTTTAACTAAGTCATCATCAAGATCTATGAAAAACATTGTGAGAGGCCTTAAAATAGCTTATATCAAGTTTATATTTCATGATTTAAACTTTAATTTAAGTTTTTTTTAGGTATTTAAGCATTCTTAGAAAACTTTTAATGTAAAATAAGAATGTGAACATTATTAAAAACTCATAAAATGAGGATTTGAAGTTTTGCATCATCAATGCAACATCATAATTACCATGCAAAATAAGACCTCAACAACCTCAAGAAGATGACATATTCATTCTACATTGAATAATTACATCATCAATATACCATCATAATTTCCTTACAAAAGAGTACCTCAATAACCTCAAGAAGATCATCTCGTTCATATACACCAAAATCAAGGAGAAGAAAATCAAACAAGGACATCTCAAACTAGAGTTTCATCATGCAAGATCATAGGAATTAGTTAAAGATAAAGTAAAATTTCATCATGCAACTTGATATTCAACAACTTAAAGCCTCCAAAAAGTACATCCACACCCTCTTCACAAATTGGAGACTTCAAATCAAGTAATGATAATGTGGAGAAGTTGGAATATGTCAATTTAAATTTAACTTCAACTATGTTCCAGTTTTAATCCTTGATGAGGAAGAAGATGTAAATTGAAGTTAACTTCAGCTATGTTTTAGTTTTAATCCTTAATGAAGGCATTGATGATAATTTTACATGATTTTACCCTTACTAAGTTCTCCTTTCACTATATGTACTTATATTTTTCAAGTAATTTGAGATACCTATAGTTGGTTATGGCTCAACCCTGCCAGATTTTAGATTTATAAAGACCTTATTAAGGAATAAATAAATTGATTTTACATTATCCTATTCTCATTAATATGTGAAATTTATGAATTTTTGATGTAATATTGTGATAATTACATCCTATCCATGATTTATGTCCAATTTTGTGTACCTTTATGTAAAAAATTTGATCTTGTATAGGTTATATTTTGTGTCTCTAAGAGTTTAAGAATTTCATAATTATAATAAATACAATTTGATCATCCTAAGACAAGTGGTCATCCTTATAATTAATGTTGTAGGTTGAATCCTTTATACAAAAAATTAATACCCCAAATTCACTAATGAGTTTTGATTTGTGTATGCATGAGTTCTCTTTGAGCTCATTCTGTGTGTATCCAAGCAAGTTGAGGTATTCAATTTTGGGGAATCACCCCATAATTAGTCATATAAGTATAGTAATCTCTCTTTTTTCATTGTCAAGAGGTATTTTATGTGAGGATAAAGTTGATTCATCAAGGGAACTATCCCTCTCTAGAGGTTTACTTCCATTATAAGACACCCATAACCTTAAAGTGATCCCATTGTGTTAATTAGGTGAGGAAGCTTGAATAACTCCTAAAAAGTGCAAGCTCAATTTTTCAATAGTTTATGTCATTCCCATTAGACCATAGCTCAAAATATTTCTAAATATTGGTGATGGTTTTAGCAATTTGATGTAGAGACATTACTCAGGTACTCAACCTCTAGTGACTCCATAAGTATGTAGACATCTTGGTGGCATATTAGTACAAATTTCATGATAAAAGTCATAAAAAAACCATCTATAAATAAAATGTATTCCTTATGATTTTATTGAATTACCTTTATAATCATAAAAAATAAAGAGGTTCTTAAAATCTAGGTCATACACCAAAAATCCCTCTACCTCAATACATCAAAACTTACCTCAGAATAACCCTATATCAAGACTAAATTCAAATATGGTTTTACTTACAAACCATGTTTTTGTACCTTTTTATCATGGAATCCCTTTGAATATTTCCCAATATGATGATATTCTAGCCAAATCATTGAAAATTTTGCCTTTGTTCACTAGATAAGATCAAACCACTCCTATAGAGAACATTAGAGATGTGTATAACCAATGTTTTATGCATCATGTAATCCAAAAGAATGTAGATATTAGGTTTTTTGTTGCATATTTCAAGGAATAAGATATATAGTGGTATGGTCACATTCATTTAAATTCCATTGTATCATGGCATGAGTTAGGAGCATCCCTTTGCCAAAATTTTTAGGACAAATCAGACCACCTCTCTCTATTTGATAATTGACTACCATTAAGAGAGTTCCCGATGAACTCATGGATTATTTAAACATTAGGTTCCAAAATACATGGGATAGGATCCATCCTATGATTAAGCCATCTCTTGAATATGAATTCTTTTATTTTTTAGAGCTCTAAATAGTGATATATTAGTGATGATCTAGTCAATGGGTAGAAGGTTAATACCAAATGCATTTGAGGTGGACATAAGGGTAGAAAATAAAATTATACAAGATATAAAACTTGAGATAATTCCTTTTATAAACATTCTTCTATAATTTAGGCCCATTAAACCTTTTCAAGTGCCCACATTAACCTAATTCTAATTCTATCTAATCAAGTTATTGTTCTTCCTAGCTAAATTAGTGAGTTAATTAAACTAAAGGGTCTTATGGAATAATTTGGGAATGAAATAGTGTCCATAAAGAGCTAATTAAATCATATTAATATATCATATCAACCTCCTTATCAGTATTAATATCAGCCTAATAGACTTTCTTTCCAAAATTATCATTCAAATAAACCTCCCTACTAAGGACAAGGAGCCATTAAACAATCTATGCCATATACCACTATGGATATAAGTACTCCATAATATTAAAAATTTATTTTACCTACTCAAAATAACCTCATTTAAGAGAAAAAATGGTGTAATCTATGTAATCAACCCCATAGTGAATCCTCTTTCCCAAATGGAGTATTGAATGAAGCTCTATTTGTACAAGTTATGGTAATGCCTAAACTATCACAAACTAAAATGGTACCTAAAAAATAGATACATGATGGTTAAGGATAATTTGATGTTACATTTGTGAATTGGAAAAAGGATATCATTGTTCCATGAATCAAAAAGTGGATACAAATAGGGTGACTAGCCTAATAACTATTATCATAAGAGCTAAGAGGAGAGTAACAGATGATTCATAATAGGTACCAAAAACATATAATTTGTCTTATTAATATTAATAAAATACTAATGAGTTTATTTAAACCCAAAAATTACATAAAAAATAGAGAAATCAAGTTGTTAGAGGCAATGTAATTTCTCAAACTTCTCATGCTCAAGAGAGTATTGTTGTTTTGAAGGGTTAAATAAGGGTTAGTGGAACTCATATTAACATCTTAGACAAAATTAAGGAATCACATGTGATAATATAAATTTGGGAAAATTTAATTTTTTTGGGATAAAAATATTTACTCCAAGAAAATATCTCTAACCTCCATATCTTAGTTGGATCAGCAACGAAGGAAAGTGTGGTTCTCACTAATTATGAAAAACCTATTAAGAAAGAGGTAAAACATATTAAATAGAAGGTAAATCAATTAAATTATGAAGTGAAATCAATTAAATATAGTAAACCTCCTCCCTTATACCTTTTTATTATCATTGGTGATAATTTAATTCATAATTATATCGTTGATAGTGGTATTAGTAGCATAGTTGTGCCAAAGCAGATAGTTGATAATCTTGGATTGAAATATGATCCAAACATAAAAGTAGTGTTGAAATTATATGGTATAACTACCAATAAAATGGGAGTAATTAAAGGTTTTTTATTTAGTTTTCATGCTTGACCTAGTCTTTTTATTCTTAAAGATGATGTGGTAGTTGATTTGCCACCATATTTTACATTATATTTGTCAGGAGACTTCACAACAAAGATTGGAGGGTACCTATATTTAGATTGGTAATATTTGTTTTCTAGAATAATGTATGGTAATAAAGTCACTAATATTTCCAAATTTCATATATAACCTTACATGCCAAGAATTACTAATGTGAACTGTAATATACTTGATGAGAGGGAGCATCTAACTGATATAGATCTAGCCACTCTTCTTGAAGACATTCCTAATATTTTCCTTTATGAGTGGGTATGTTAAAACCATGAGTATGATCCTTAAAATATTATTGAATAAGGATTGAGAATTTATTATTTTCATGAAGAAAGAATGTTTATACTAACTCTTACCAAGCAAAGTGAATATAGTGAAGTATTATGGAAGTTATTCTTTGATTTCTCAAGGAATAAGAATGGAGTAGAGGATATAATGATGTTGATTTATCTATAAAATAAAATTTACTACTATTAAATAAGATTCCAATTTGGCTATAATTTAAATGTATCTGAGTATGAAACACTCATATGTGGTTTCCAATGGGAAGTAAAGGTAGGAGCAAAAATATTATAAGTGTTTAGTGATATTAAGTTGGTTATACATCATGTTAAAGGCTATAAGTTTGATAAAAAACTTCTCTTGAAGTCATATAAACAAAGGGTGTATTATCTCATAGAAAACTTTGAATCTTTCAACATATAAGTTGTCCCAAGAGAGGAAAATAAGCATGTTAATTGGTTGGCAGCCATAAGATCTCAATTTAATATCCTTAATGATATCAAAAGTGATAAATGTCAATCTCACATCAAGGTAGTGGTAAGGCCCTCCATCCTGGATAATGTTTTGGGTTGGAAAGTGTTTTTAGATGATAAAAATATAACATGTTTTCTTCAAGAAGAAGTTAAATTCTCTTTTGCAAATTAGAATAAATTACAACAATAATATGAATATCATACTGTGAAATTGAAGAAAAATAAGAAACCCCAAAGAATTTTCACACTCGAGATCAACTTCAATAGTAATGACCAAATGAGGAAGGTGAAAGTGAGGATGTCTACAAAGGAAGATAGTTATAAGGTAATTTCTATCTTCAAGGATAAGCTTCTCAAACTTGTAAAGGTATGTTCAAAACATGAAAGAGAAAAATTTGTTGAGTTGTGCCAAGAGTTCATTAATGGTTTTTCTTAGGAATATAGTGACATTAAGGGGTTTGATCCAAGTTTGGATCAACATACTATAGAGTTGGAATCTAATGCTAAACTGGTAAGACAAAGGCAAAGGACTATTAATCCAAAAATGGAATATTTGATGAGAAAATAGTTGACTAAGTTGATTGAGTCAAGAATCATATTTCCCATCAAGCATTCCGCATGGGTTGAAAACTTTGTGCCTGTGAGGAAAAAGAATGGAGAAATAAGGTTGTGTGTGAATTTTTAGAGATTTGAACAAGGATTCCATGAAGGATAACTACCCTTTTCCATCCATGGATCAAATTTTACAAATCATAGTAGGTTTTGAGTAGTTTTCTCTTCTTGATCATTGTGGTGGGTATAATCAAATTTTGGTAAGAGAGGAAGACCAATTAAAAATAACCTTCATTAAATTGGGAACATATGATTCTAGGATAATTCCCTTTAGATTGTCAAATGTATGTGTTAAATTTCAAATAGCTATGGATATGGCATTTAAAAGTTTACTAAAAGAGATAGTTTTGGTATATCTAGATGACATAACCATTTTTTAAAAGAATGTTAATGATCATTTGAGTCATCTTAGGCAGATTTTTTAAAGGTGTAGTCAATTTGGGGTCTCTCTCAACCTAAATAAATGTGTTTTTTTAGTCCATGAAGGAAAGCTATTATTCCATGTTATTTCAAAGCAAGGATTGACCTTTGATCTTGAAAGGGTAAAATACATATTGTCCTTATATTTGCCTCAACATAAGAAGGGACTAAAAATATTTTTTATTAAAATAAACTTTTTATAAGGTTCATTTATAATTTTTCAAGTTTATCAAAGCCATTAATAGCCATGTTGAATAAAAATTAAAAATTAGTTGTATAAAGGAAGTGAAGAATAGCTTTGAGATCATCAATAAAGCTATTGCCCAAGCACCTACACTTGTCAATCTTGATTTCTCAAAGTTTTTTATATTTTATGCATTTTCATGTCTAGAAACTATTTCATCTATGTTGAACCAATAAAATGATGAAAAGTTAAATCAACCAATTGCATTTTTTATCCAAGGTTTATAATACTAAGAGTTGAAGTATACTTTTATGGAAAAACAATTAATTTAAGCTAGTAAATGTGTTAAAAAATTTAAACATATGATTTCAAAAAACAAGATTCATGTTATGGTATCCCACCTAAGTATTAAGGAATTCTTTTTGAGCAAAGATTTGAATTGGAAGAGGGATGGTTAGATCATAAAAGTGATGGAATATGATATGGACTTCAATGTAAACAAGATAATAAAATGTAAGGGGATATGTGATCACTTAGATTAATATTTAGAAGATAATTAGGAGGCTATCCTATCACTCCAAGATGATCCATATGTAGATACATCTTCATCTCCTACAAGTTGGAAACAAGAAATGATCCATTACTTGCATACTTGTAGATTCCCTCAAGGTTTAAATAGGACAAAAAGAAGGTATTTCAGACTTAAATCTATTACCTTTGTCTTTAGTGATGGTGTTTTATTCAAAAGATACATTAATGATGTTATTATAAGGTGTGTAGAGACAAATCAGATTAATAGATTAATAGAAGATTTCCATGATGGTTTTTTAGGAGGGCATTTTGCTTCAAAAATTATAGCCCTTAAAATCATGAAGGGGGGGATACTATTGGCATAGTATCTTCAAGGATTGATATGAATGGGTCAATAAATGACTTATTTGTTGGAAAAGAGAAAATTTTATCCCTCCCTCTTCACCCTATTTCAGTTGAGCAACCATTTGTGTAGTGGGGATTGGACTTCATAAGGGCAATCAATCCACCATAAATTTTGGGACACAAATGGATACTAACTACAACATATTAATTTACCAAGTGGATTGAGGCAATTATTTTGAAATAAGTAAATGAAGCTAATATTCTTGAATTTTATGAAGGGATTATAACTAGGTTTGGAGTCCCTTATACCATCATATCATATAGCCTTAGCATTTCTTGGAACCAAAAATAAATGAATTGGCTATAATAAATGGAATTCACTCAAGTAAATATTCAAATTAATACCCTTAGGGAAATGTAATTTAAAAATATACAAGAAAAAACCTTCCAAAAATCATCAAAATAAATTTAGAGGAACATCAAATGGTATGACACACAAACTTAAAATTAGCATTATACGTTGATAGGATTTCTCCCAAAAGGTCTATTAATAGCTCACCTTACAATCTTGTCTATGGTAGAGAGGAAAGATTAACAATATCCATTTAATTACAATCCTTAGAGATCATAAACCAACTTGAGATGGTGGAATATGGATCCATGGAAGCAAGATATGTAATTATGATGAAGTTAGAGGAGTTAAGAGACCAAGCCATGCACACAGTGGAAATTCATCAAGCACATGTGAAAAGGTATTTTGATAAGAAAGTAATGGCATGAAATTTTAAATAAGGATAATTTTTCCTAAAATTGGATGAGGATAGAGATAAAATAGGTAACCATACAAAATTTGACATAATATGGAGTGGTCCTTTGTCATTTCCAACTATGAATCACATAATATTTTTCAGTTGTCAAAATTGAATGGGAAGGAGATAAAAATCCTAGTTAATGGAATATTTATCAAGCAATGTTGCTAAGGTTAAATGTCATATTGTACATAGTAGTTTTATATTTTTTTTTCTCCAAGTGTTGTTATATGCATGTTCAGTTGGTAGCTGTAGTAGTTTTCAATCCCCTAAATGCTCTTGCACAAGTATTATTGTTACTTTGAGGATTCATTATTGAATGTAAGTTTTGCATGAGAAAGGTACAACAATTTTTATAATTTTCATATCATATTTGGTGATTATTTTAAATACTCCATGTCAAATAGAATTATTAAGGTAGCTGGTCTTTTGTCTAGTAGGTAAGCATATTTACAAAGGTTGCCTAAAATGTTGACCTTTTCAGTCACCATTGTTTCCTTTGTTGAGTATGTTTAAGTTAATAAGGTCTTTAATCATAATTTACATCCTTTAAAAAGTCACAATATTATTATTGAATCCATACTAAATCCATATTGATATTTTACCATAGTCTAAGAGGTTAATTGTAAAAACTAAGCATTTATTGTGCCCTCTTAATAATTTTAAGACTATTTTGTAAAATTTAAGTTATTTTAGATAAAATTAACTTTAATTTTGTTTTAATATCTCCCATTCATGTAAGTTATAGATATTATTAGTTAATTTTTGTCTTCATAACCACTTCTTGGTTGACCATCTCAAGCTTTTAAAGCATGCCTAGGCATGGGTGAAGGAAATTAAAGGAAAAATTGAAAATAAAATAAGGATTACACATATGTTGAGGTGAGGAAAAAGTTTAAAGCCTTAAGTTAAGGATTTGAAGATGTCAATCATGAATTTATAGAAATATTTAAGATCTTTTGGAGCTCTAACTCATATGAAAAGATGTAAGGGCAATTTTAATGCATTTTCAAAAGCAAAAAGATTAGAATTTTATTGGTTTCAAGGTGTGTAAATAATTATTCACACATTTATAAACTTAATTTATGTTTATAAAAAAAATTAGTGGTTAAAAACTCAAACTATGATTGAATTATGCTAAAATAAATCAAATCTCTCTCAAAATTGATTTTCAAGCTTAAAATTACCTCAAAACCAATGTTATATATTGGTGGAGTTGTTTCATGGATAATAGTGATTTATAGGATTGTTTAATATGTTTTCTTACTCTCATATCATAATTTTTAGTATCATCAAGAATTTTGAAGCTTTATGAACAATTTTTAAGAAGCAAGATCACTCCAAAACCCTTTAAAATCCTATTTAAAGGACATGAACTTTACTAATTTGATCTTTTAAAGTGTTTTTAATATTTATAAAATATTATTAATAATTTTTATTCCATATAAATTATATTAAAACACATTATACAAATTTAAAAGCATTAACAAATGTTTTATAGATGGAAAATGGACCTAGATGACAACCTTGCATGAGAAATGGGCACACATAGGCTTGTAGACCTAAAACACATTTTGGAGTGTTTTTTACAATTTAACATGAAAATTAAATGATTTTAATATGTAATGGGTTTCAATAAAATCATTTAAAAAAAATAATGAGATATTTAGACCATGTATATCTCATAATATAAAAGTTTTACCAAATTGGCATGTTTGTTGCCTTGGGAGAACCTAGAAACACAAAAAGGAGCATAACTTGAGATGTATTGATCCAAAACCATGAAAATTTAAATAAAATTATAGGTAAATATTTTATAATTTTTTTTTATAATTTTTCTATTTTACCTAAGGAGAGATAATTATTAAAATTACAGGCCTGTGCATGCAAAAATGTTAAAAACTAGTTATCAAGAATCCTATAAGTGCAAGAACTCAAGTTTTATTGATAAAAATGTATTTAAACTTTATATGTAGGTAACCCAAGGTTTTATAAATTAAATAAATATATTTTTAATCTTTTTAAACCATTCATAAATTAATTGAATAAGAGAGATCTCTCTCTCTCTCTCAAGATCTTCTCAAGCACTAATGGAGCTCACACCTATAAATTTGAACTAAGTCATCATCAAGAGCCATGAAGTAAATTATAAGAGGCCTCAATATAGATGATATCAGATATATGTTTCATGTTTTAACCTTTTCTTTGAGTTTTTTATGTTTTGAAACATGCTCATATAACTTTTAATACAAAATAAGAATGTGAACATGGTCAAAAAGTCATCAAATAAGGAGCTAAAGTTGTGCACCATCAATGCACCATCATAATTTCCATTCAAAAGAAGACCTCAAAAACCTCAATAAGATCATATCTTTCATATAAATTTAATTTTTTCATCATCAATGCACTATTATAATTTTTATTAAAAATAAGACCTCAACAACCTTAGTAAGATCATCTCTTCCATCTAGCACCAAAATCAAGGAGAACAAGTCAAATCAAATAAGGACTTCTCAAACTAGAGTTTTATCATGAAATATTATAGGATTTGGTTGAATATAAAATGTAATTTCAACATGCAACTTGATATTCAACAACTGAAAGCCTCCAACAAGGACATCCACCCCCCCAAAAAAAACTTGGAGACTTAAAAGCAAGTATTGATACATTAGAGAAGGTGTAATATGTCAATTGAAAGTTAACTTCAGATATTTTTTAGTTTTAATCCTCAATGAGGGAATTGATGAAAAAAATTTATTCTTTCCCACTCACTATGGACTCTTTTCACTATATGTACTTGTATTTTTAAATTAATTTGAGATACCTCTAGCCGGTTGTGGCTCAACACTACCAAATTTCAAAATTGTAAATACCTTCTTAAGCAATAAATAAAATAATTTTACTTTCTCATATGTTGGTTAATTTTGTGCAATTGATGAATTTTTTATGTAATATTGTGATAATTAATCATATCCATGATTTATTTCCAATTTTTTGCACTTTTATGTAGAAAACTTGATCCTATGTAGGTTTTAGTTTGTGTCTCTGAGAGTTTATACAATTCATATTTATGATGAATGGTATTTGAGCTTCCTAAGACAAGTGGTCATCCTTATAAGTACTATTATAATCTGAATCCTTTCTATAAAACACTTATTACCAATATTCATTGGTGAGTTTTGTATGTGTGAGTACTCTTTGATATCATTTTGTGTGTGTCAAAACAAGTTGAGGTATTAAATTTTGGTGCATCACCCCATAGTTAGTCATATAAGTATAAGAATCTCTCTATCTTTTTATTTTCAATAAGTAGTTTAGGTGAGGATCAATGTGATTCATCAATCAAACTAGCCCTCTATATGGAGGTTTACTTCCATTATAGAACACCCACGACCTATAAGTTATCTCATTATGTCGATTGGGTGAGGAAACCTGAAGACCTTCCTCAAGGGTGCAAGCTCAATTTGATAATAAAATTTATTGAGCTAGGTGATTCTTCCTCTAAGAAATACTAATGTAAGATCCACTATGATAGATCAAAATGTCATTTTTGTGTGTGGGTATGATTTATCATGATCTCTCTTGGAGGAAGAATCATGTTCTTTGGCTTCATACTTTATTTTGATGCACAAAAATTGTGGTATAATACAAAGCCTTATTGTTAGGAATGTTCATTTCCAAGAGGATAGGTGTTTAAAATATAAGAATTCAAGGCAAATCCTAATTAGTGAACAACTAGGTTTTAAATGTTTACCAAACTAAAGTTAAACACCTTTATTGCCATTAAAATGTCATGTGTGAGATTTTCAAGGAATTTAATTTAATTTTAATTGAGGTCATTCCTAGAGAAAATAACCAACTTTTTATTTCCATGGTTTCCTCATATTCTCACTACCTAATGGTACCTAATTATAATTACATAGTTTTAGTAGAGTCTAAACCACTTATTAAAAAAGTATTGAATGATAAAACTATTGCTCATATTAAAGAGGATGTTAGTCCTATCATTTTTTAATTTACATAAAATGATGATAAAATCTTTAGTTATTTCAAGCTAATGATCACCTCCCCTCACACCATAAAAGGGGATTTTCACTCACATGTTACCCTTTATCTAACCTTGGATTGGAAAATTACAATTCATATTATAATATTGAGGACTAAAATTCTTTGAATGAGGAACATGATGTTTATTTTGTGGATGATGAACATCATGATATTCCTCCTACCTCAAAATAATTTGAGTAAGAGAATGCTACCCTAATAAATAATATTGTAAACATCAACATAGGGACAATAGATCATCCTAAGATCCTAAAAATTTGGTTTTCACTCTCTCATTAGGAAGTGGAATACCATAATAAATTACTCACTAAATTTTATAAATACTTTTCCTTTTGTTATGTGGACATGATATGGATTTAACCTAAATCAATTGTGCACAATATAGTCACATGCATTGTGAAAAATCAATCAAACAAAATATCATTCCAATATAATATATGTTTACATTGAAGGTTAAATATGAGGTCATCAAACTAATGAATTAAGTTCATAAAACTTGTGGAGTACTCCAATTGAATGTCTAATATTCTCCCTTTTCTCAAGAATAATGGAAAAATAGGATATGCATAGACTTCTATTATATGAATAAGGCATGTCTAAAGTATGGTTTCCCTCTAACTTCCATCATTGTAATATTATAGTGTATGATAGGCTATAATTTTTTATCCCTTACAGATGAATTCTCTAGATACAACCAAATTCATTTTTCTGATGAATATCAACTTGTTTCTCCACACCATAGGGAAACTTTGTTATGTAGTTATTCCTTTTACATTAAAAACATTGGGGAAACATACCAAAATTTTATGAACCATATCTTCCATGACCTCATTCATAAATTAATGGAGGTATATGTTAATGATATTCTTATAAAGGTAAATAATATAGCTAACCACTTAGAGCTCATACTTACCATCTTCACATGCTTTATTGACTATGGTGTCATGAAAAATATCAACAAATGTGTGTTCAAAGTTATAGGTTAAAAACTTAAACATTAACCCTATTAATATTTATTAAATATTATACATGCCCCAAAACTAATGAATCAATACTTAGGCCATTATTAGAAAAATTGGAAGCAATTTTTATATTTATACTAGACCTTACCTATGCGGTTCATCCAAATAACCACTTGATAAAAAATGAGAGTAGTTTGACTTGGACAAGGGATTTCCAAGACGTATTTGACATGGTAAATTTATTCCTCATGGCCCCACAAAAAATTATGTCACCCAAATATAATAAGCCACTCATAATTTATTTAATGGAAATTTATTTCTCTCACATGTTTGTTGGCCCACACCAACGA
Organism: Torreya grandis; assembly: GCA_037957365.1. Lineage (NCBI taxonomy): Eukaryota > Viridiplantae > Streptophyta > Pinopsida > Cupressales > Taxaceae > Torreya > Torreya grandis. The sequence continues at coordinate 6,601,949 of JARHVA010000154.1, read as the reverse complement.
TGATGGTAAGGAACATGTTATGACTTAGAAGTACACCCTTGAAAGAATGTGTGACTGTTCTCACTCCTATTATTACAATTAAAACTCTCTAAGGTGTGGGTAAACTTATTTTGGAGATAATATTAAGATTAAGGGTTGTTTAATTTTGGTACACACACCCACTTTTCTCTAAACTCTCTCGTAGGAGTAATGTTAAAGCTAAAAATAGAAATAAAATATGAAAAATGGGGTGATGAACTAATATTAAGGATAATTAATACTATAATTGGAAAAAATTTTAAGATAAATAACTTTTATACATTCAATTCATTCTCATATAATGAATCTTTCATCAATATTTCGCACAGAGGTCTTGAAAAATACACACTAGCTTGGAAGGACTGAACAATGGCTGAATTCACTTCTAGATATGTAGAAATAAGACTTACACTCTATATTACCTAAAAAAAATCTAATTTTATACACAAATATGAATAATTTAAACATAAACATAGGAAAATTAGTCATTCACTAAGTTACACCAATGAATATTAATCACACTTCATGAAAGCTTGAAAATGGAGAAAAATTCAACTCTTTATTTATTCAAAGGTGATATAGTAAAAATTTTGGAAGAAATTTTGTAATCCAAAATCATATACTAATCATTATCTCTAAAAAATAAATATAAATATAGAAAAAATAATCATGGAGAGAGGATACAAGTAATTAGAGATGAGTCCTCATGCTAACTCCAGTTCACTCTTACTTCAACCAATTCCAACTTAACCTTCAATTAAAACACCACTTCCAAAATTACATCATACAAATTTTGGAGTTTAAAACTTATTTATTGTAATATGTAATGTTAGGATAGAGTGAGATTATTATTTCATGTTTTAATGTTGTTGAAAACTCAAAGGTTTCATGCATGCTTGTATGGTCCTTAACTTGAAGAGGCCTTGATCTTCACTTCAGTTAACTCTTTTTTATCTTAAACCTAAATAATTTTGATCTTACATGAATATTTAAGTTTAATTCACTTAAATTTAATGAATATTAGAGTTTGACTTGACTTATCTTGACTTGTAACTTGGAGGTTGACTTGAGCTTCTTGGCTTGCATCTTGAATGGATGTTTGACTTCTTAAATTTCTAAAATTAGCTCCAAAGGGAGCATAGTAGGAGAGATAAATCATGATAATTTTATTACGATTATTATAAATGAAAATATGGATTCAAATTTTAACTAATACTTCAACTCAACTTCTTCCTTTTACATGTTTTAAACTCCACCTTTTTAGGGCTCCTTGAAGGATTATTTTAGTTGACTTGACTTCTCTAAATTTATCCAAAATGGGGTACAGTAGGAGAGGTATATTATTTAATGTTGATCTTATTGAAAAATTAATTAAATATTATTTTTTATTATGCATTTGATGATGATAATAATAACTCTCCATACTAGTTTTTCTTGGATCTATACATCTTTTATGGTTTGACAAGCTTCCTGAATGCACCATGAGAACCTAGAACCTCATAAAAATATATAATTAGTTTAAATATAATTTTAATATAATAATAATGGTGTCACATACCTTCAAAAAAAAATTTAAATCCAAATTCCACTTATAACTTCCAAAAATGCCATTTTGTTCTATCTAGGCCTAAAAAACCCTGATTTAAATTGCGGGGTCTAAAATGAGTTATAGGCCTAAAAAAAAATCATAATATTATAATTGTATATGTATAATGGTTTATATTTTAAATTTTTTTAAAATAATTAAAAATCTTCACCAAACTCCCAAATAAAAATTCACAAAAAAGTGCTTGCTTGTTGCCCATAGGGTGACCTGGAGATGTTTTTCAATGAGGTCAACCTATTTTGAATTAATTTTTATTACATGGTCATGTATTAATAAATTTAAATTAATTATAAACACTCTAAAATCATTTTTCCTTTTGGAATGATCTGAAACACTCATTTATAACTCCATTTGTGAGCAAATTAGTGACAAAACCCTGATTTCCTTCATGAACAAACCTATGTTTTGCCATTTTACCTATATTATTGTATATTAAGGACATTAAAACAATTTTTAACATTAAATTACATGAATAAATATCTCTATTTAAAATTTAAATGTATTTCATTCAATAAAACTCAAAATATGCACTTTTTGGTGTTTCTTAGCTTGCATAATTTCATTTTTGAATGGCTACAATTTTGAGTATTATTGTTTTATTAAATTTTATGAGTAATAAAGAAAATTATTTTTTATATATGATATTTAATAACTCATATTATAATTCCAACCATTTTATATTCTCAAACAATCTTTTAAACCTCTCAAAAGTTGCATTTTTTGACTCTCTCTCTTGCTTGCTTAAAACCCTAATACCTGTACCTTTGAACTTACCCTTTTTTTTTCCTTTAAAATTTTATTTATGAATGTTTATAAAAATTAAATTATTCCATATAATATCTCATGCAACTTTTTTTTCAACAAATAACTCAAAAATGCAAACATACTGCTTAAACCCGAGCCATTAGGTTTTAAGAAGGGTTTTAGATAACCTTTTCTTATCAACAATTGTTTAAAATGTTAAGCACCTATAAATTTAAAAAAATTCATGTAATATTTATTTAATATTTTAATATCTCCATAATATAATTATAACAAACTCTTCTTCTCCTTCATGTAGTGAGCATTTGAAAATTGTCTTCACTAGCTTGCAACTAGCCAGTTAGAGGAATAAAAGAAACCTCTATAAAAATTTGGACCTATGAGTTGTTAATGAGAATTTTTTTTCCTGATTAATGTTTAATTATGTTTAAAATAAAATTCTTAGTACTCAATCCATTAATTTATTTTTCTTGAAAACCTGCACATAAGTAACTTTGACCAATGGTGGTAAAATTGTCAACATTCTTTGTGTTTTGCTTACGCTACCTTACACAAGGTTAGTACAACATGTGTTTTTGTTATTTTTAATAATATACTTGTATATAAAATATTAAATGTAAACTATGAAAAAAAATTATCAACTTGAAGATACAAGTGTTTTAACACCTTCCCCAAAAATGGCACTAAAATGATGAGTATAATTTTAACCACCAATTAAATTTATGTAGATTAGTATATATAAATATAAACCTATTAATAAAATAAGGAAAACACTTAAATTATAAAATCTAATACCTTCACTAATTTTCAACTCAAGGTGCATTAATCTTGACAAGATGTTGGCACTGTATGTGCAACACTTGCTCATTCATTGAGTTTTATTAATTGCAGATAGGTAACAAACTTTGCATAAAGTGATTTACATAAATTAAAAGTACAAAAAAGTAAATAAAACTTTAAATAATTGAATAAATTAAATGAATTAAAATAATTATGTTGTAAACTTCCTCTAAGACATTTAATAACACTCACACTTGACGAAGATTATGCATAAATTATTGTTAACTCACACATGCAAAATAGAAATAAAATAATTAAATACTTGCACACCATCCAATGTTTATTCTAATGAATTATGATATTAACTACAACTCCTTATAATTTGTCCCTCCTTGGTTATATTTGAGTTCAAATCCTTCTCTTGGATGTAAAACTCTTTTAATTGGAATCAACTTTCTTGTATTCATAATCGTATAACAATTGAATGTTGCTACAACAAAGGTTACAAATAACTGAATAAACTTTTTCTAGTTGATCACTATTTTTATATTACCTTTGGCCTATGCACTACTTATTAAATACATATAGAGGCATATTTTTATCTCAATGAGAAAAATACCTAAGATATAAATATAAAATAGATTTTAAGAAAGCATTTTTTATACATGTTAACTATGAGAATGTTGTAAACAACTAAATGTAATAAGAAGGTAGAACAAAAGAAGTTTTAATATGTGGTTTTGATGGAAAGAAATATGTTACATTATGTTAAAATTATTATCAACATCTTCAAACATAATTTTTTCAATTTTACAAATCATAAGACTCATTCTTAAACTTCTTTAACCACTTAGCAAAAAACAAAGATATCATTACAAATAGTACATGCTGGAACAACTATCCAATATTTCTATGGGTTAGCTATAAAATACTATAGGATGTTATAGGATGGTCACTATAGGTTGCATTACACCATATGCTACAAGTTAACTTAACCTAGTTACTTTGGGTTGGGTTTTTATCTAGTAGCATCAAGCTAATACTACCCAGTTACTAGGGGTTGTTACTGTCCACATTATTAAGGGTTATCACTACCTAGATTGTTATGGGCTAGTCATATTTTTTCAAGATATGTAAATGCATAGTATTATATGTAAACCAATATAATAAAAATATTCCATAATGTATATAAGTCAAAAAATAAATCATTTCATTCATATAAACATAAACAACATAGGAATCATCTTCATTTAGTGTTATTCATATGAATAGTAAACAAAACATAGATTTTATATCTATGAACTTTGGAAATGAAAGGATCAAATAAATATACTAAGTACACAAAATAGACCATTTTGATGTATTTTTATATTGGATTAGTAGGCCTTCCAACCCTTCCTAGTATAGGATCAGTAGGACTATTAGTCTCATCCTAGGTAAAATTAAAATGCATCTTGTCTTAGAAAAAATTAAAATGTGAGGTTTGAGTAACACTATGGGGATGTGTGATAATGGGATTAGGGCTTATAAAAAATATATTTATAGAATCATTAGATTAATGTTAAAGGTTTAATATAAAATTATGGGTATTTTTGGTAGGATAAGTCCTATAAATAAATAAATTATACATAAGCGCAACAAACATAAAAAACATAAGAATGATGGTGTGGAAAGGGGTCATGTACCAAAATTAGGTATCTATATAATGCCCCTAATTTGATGTGTATTTTTGAATGAATTCATTTGTGAATAAAAGTGTATAAATATAAAATTTTGAATCACACACCTTCACCTATTTATGGAAGAATTGAAAGATTAAATGATGCTCTAGATAAGCTCAATCCAAACTAAATTAGGTGATACACTTGAAAATAATTTAAAAAAATATATAAGTAGTAAATATTAAAATAATAATCTTGAACTTTTAAATTCAAAATTAAAATTTGAATTTTAAAATATCATAGAAAATAATACACTTGTTTTATATCAAAATAAATGTTCCATAAGAGAAAAGTAGTGATCCTATTCTAATTATCCCGATTAAAAATGTTTTTGATCAGCGTTAAATCATAACCAACACTTCCCTAGAGATTTTGTGAACCCAATCCACTTCTTGATCAAGGAATTAGATAAATTTTCTCTTCAAATATCCCTAAATTTTTTTTATAAAACTTCACATTTTGGTGGACTAAAAATACACATGCCTAAATTTCTCTTAGGAATAAATTACTCTAAAACTACTCATAAACTTTTTTCTCGATACTTTTTGAAAATTACTTGATGTATGCCCAATTTTTGACATGAGGGAATGAAAATACTATTATTTCAATACCTCATCTCAAATAAATATTATATTCACCATGTATAATAATATTTTAAATAGAATATACCATTTGAAATTTTCATAAAACATGTGTATCTATTGTAAAATATTACATGCAAAGCTCCATAGTAAGCTAGATAATTAACTATCCGTGCCTAAAAAATCATATATAAGTGTCATATTGTGGAAGAAATATAATATCATACAATTCATAATGTAAGGGTAATATGCCCCCATATGTAAAATAAAGATAGAGACAACTATTATGCCCATAATATATAAAATATGACAATCGTAGGGCTAAATATGGAACTGAGAGACACAATTAAGTAGTGTTCCCCTATAGATGAATGATAAGTACCATGAAAACATAGTAATAAAATATGTATACCAAAATATAATTTCATGATATTTATAATGGAACCAAACATATTATATGATACAATCCATGACAAACATCATAGAAATAAGCATAATATATAGTAGTTAATAACACGTGGGTTAATACCACATAAGTTAGAGAGGAAACATGCAAGGATGGGAGTCACAAGACATTACAAAAATAGGATATTATATTTATAAAGACACACAAACACGTAATCATACACATGCACATTCAAGTAAAGAATTGCATGTAATACTCAATGTAACTAATCACAATGAAACCAATCGATGTTTATATCCACATAACAAATAAAGTCTAGGTACTATATAGACTATATAGATTAAAATATTATAAATATATATTAATGAAAATTATAAACATGATAATCTATTGTATGGATATTCCCTTAACATAGGCATGTAAACAATGTGATCATTCCCTATAGGGTGTTGTCCATGTGTCCACAAGACATACAAATGATCTAGTATCATATGTATCATGTATATCTACATAACACCTACTAAGAGAGATACTCTGAGTAGCACGTGTGTATTGATATAAAAACTTATATCATAGGTAGATATGTAATTGATGATAAAGTAATATTTTTTTCTTTTTGAATTTTTATAATTTCATTTATTTATATAACTTCTGAGAAGGAGATAGATAAATAAGATAATAAGACATAAGGATGCAAACAATAAAAAATAAAAAAATAAAAAATTGAATCCAAATGGCATACACAAGATGGAACTATATGCACTAAATTTTATATGGTGTAACATTTTGTAAAAAATTGATGATGAGACTATGATCTCCACCAAGCATGCTTAGATCTAGTCCTCTTCCTCTTACTAGTATTTTGCCTCTTTTATAACCCTTGAAAACTTTATCTTTTTCATTTTTGAGTCTATATCCCTTTAGTTCTAAAAAAATTTAAGCTATGTTGAAACCATCATGGTGGTTTTTAAAACCACCCCAACATTTCTTAGAAACACCAGGATGGTTTCATAAACATTCATGGTGTCTTTAAATCAAACATCTACATAGATCAATAGTTTTATCATTATTGAAACAATTTTAAAATTGATTTTAGAGACTTGAGTTTTCACATGTTTTTCATAATTTTAGTTCTTTTTTTTATTGTTTTTTCTTGTTTTCACCTTCATGATTTCCTAGTACATATTTAGTATTGATTTGTCAATATCAACCATCCCTAAGTTAATTCTAACAAGATCCCATTCAGAACGTAGTTAACTCCAAGTCACAACTTCTTCTTATTTATAATTATTTAATTTTTTTTTTTTAATTTTTGGTATAAAAATTGCATTATATTTTGAAGATAAAATGTTTTCATAGACCCATAATCAACCTTCTATTTTTTTGAAGAACCTAGCCTTAGTTTTTAGTGTTCTTCTAGTCATTTACACAAGCTGAAGATGGGATCTCATGAGTATGAAACCAATAACTTTTTTTCATGATAAACCAGCCATAGTTCAATTGTTTTATTCATACACATTTTGATTTTGAGTCCATTTTATTTTTGTTCCCTCTTATTTTAAATTTCTAAGGTCATCATTAAGTAATATAATGAGTTAGTTGTTTGAGGATTAAACATTTTCATCAACTAATTCTCCTTCACTTAATCTCATCTTTGGTTAGCTTGGATGATTTTTTATATTGAATTTAATTCATTATATTATATTATTTATTATAATATTTTTCCCTCTAAAATTTAATTCACAAAAACTCTAAAAAAAATTGTTTCTTCTCTACCTCCTTGAATTAGAAAAGTATTTTTATCATCTTAGTTGCATTCACACATTACAATTCTTAAAGAGAGTAATATTCACATTATATATAGGATAGATAAGTGAATATTACCATTGGATAAAACCAACCAACACAATTTAATTTTTAGCTTTCATAGCTTACATTCACATACACAAGCAAAAACCAATAGACTTGCATGCACAAAAGCTAGGAAACCAAAAAGAAGGTTTGCTTTGATTATTTTCATAGTAAATAAATTAATTCTAATTTATAAATAATAATTTTATAAATGTATCCATACATTAATATATCATTTATTTACATTAAAAAAAAAAACCCCACAAAAACTTGCATATTAACTTACACGCATAGACTATATTCTATAAACTTAGATGTATTTTCATTTATAAAATATACATTTTAGATTTAGTTTCTCATTAAAACTATCATTATATTTTGATTTTATTTTCATTGAAAAGACAAAAAACATTATTTTTAGTGCACATAGGCAAAATCATGCATTTATAATAAAAATGTGAAAAATTAGTAGTTGCATTATTAATTTATTTTTTAGTTTTAATTTGCATTGAATTATTAAAATATAAATAAAAGAAACAAAATTATAATTATAATTCATTTCCTTTATTTTGAATAATTTTTATTTCAAAAAATTGCATAGTTTTCTTTCCATTATGTGTGTGGACTCATGTCTCTATGACATGCCCCACTGATATCCCCCCCTGCCCATTTTGAGGTGAGGGAAATGTAATATAGTAGTCACCTTATCTCAAAATTATAAGATAATCACCCCATATTTATATCAATCATGTAGTTTAGAAGCATATATTGTTATCATGTATAAGTAGATGTATCAATTAATTTTGAAATATCCAATCATAATAAGCTCTAAGATGCATGACATGGATCATGAGAACATCTAAAGTTAACAAGTATAAGCTAAAAAAATAATCAAACATAAACACATAAGAGAGTTCAATTTCATTCAAAAGGGGTCTAATGAGATCTCAAACAAGGGTCATGAATTTTTGAACTATTGCATATTATGGTGAAATAGATAGTCCCATAGGTGCAAACACTTCTTGATTTATAAAGTTGTAGGTAATATTTGTTGAATTGTCATAGTATAAAGAGGTGGTTGATTTTGTACTAGAATAATGATACCTTTACATTTGTATTATTTAATTTGATCTTATAATGTAGTGAAATATTATGTATGTCACATCCAAATTTATCTCTAAGTTGAATAACCTCTTGATTCATGGATTATTATGGTTTTTATTTGATTAACTACTATTTGATTAAGCTATATTTCATATTCTAGTTATGGGATAGTTATATGTTGCTTAATTTACATGATTGATTTGCTATGATATAGTTATACTTTCATATTTTGTACTTGATGACCATGTTTATTAGTTTATACATCAATATTTTATAGATATATTTATGTTTTGGGATAACTACCTTCATTGTTTTGAGATTGATTTAGGATAGATCCATCCCTCAGAGTGTGAGAGGAGGGAATCATTAGAGAGGGTGGTGTAGATGGAGGCATTTGTGGATCATAGATAGAAAAATTGGAAACCCATACACACACCATAATAGATGAACATGTTTTGTGATTATTTTTTTATTTTAATAGTTGTAGTGTGTTTTACTTTCTAATATACATGTATGTTGTAATATTTTTTTGTTCGATGATCATGTTTTTCTAATTGCACAATTTCACTAATCTAGTTGTGTTTTTGTATTAATAATTGTTAATGTTATTACTTAGTTTTTGAATGAATATATACCTATCTTGTTGTGACTTACCATTATATTGGAGATAACTGAATGTTTGTATAAACAATGCTTTATTTGGATTCATAGTTGTAGGTATTAAATGATTTATAATACTATGTTTGATTTGGTTGATTAAGAGATTATGTATGTTTATAAGGATAATATTGTCATTTATAATAGTTACATAAACCTGTAATAAGACATTAATGAATTATAGTTCTTTGTTAAGCATTGATGAATGACTTTAGTTGTCATGGTAAAATGAGATTGATGTTATTGACTTAAGACTACTTTAAATCCTTAGTGTTTAGGAAATAAACATAATGCTATGTAAAGTAATAGAGACAATTTCATTTTTCAATGATTGTATTGACATCATTGTGTTTAATTCTTGGATGACTTGTTAATATTGATTATGGTCTTTTAATAGTCATATGCTATATTTAATTTGTTATATGATCATTATGTTATGTGGAATTGTCATTTAGTTGACGTTACATGGAATTATAATGTTTTAAGACTTTTATAAATTTGATGCTTGATTTAAATTCTAGTCAACAAACATGCATATTTTGAAGGATTATATAATGATTATTTTATTGTTATTGAGAAGGTTCAAGATTATTACAGTTTTAATCTATTTTGACACAAATTAACAATAATTCTAACATAACCAATATGTATTTTTGAAGGGATTTGCATGACAAAATGGTGGTGGACTATCTATTTAGTTGATTTATTTATGACATGCATTATTTTAGTCATTAATCTATCAAGGAATTAGGAAAATTTTGTATGGAGAGTAAGGGCATAGAGGTGAATAAAAGAAATAATATAGAGCCATGTAAAGGCATGGGATACAAAGGATTAATAGGCAGAAGTAAAATAGGGGATTTCAAGCTAAGAGGAGATTACAAATTTATTTTCCTTGGCATTATAATCACCTTTTATATGTTGGTGATGTAATTTAAATTCATATTTGTTAGTTTGATGGATTTTGTAAATGAAATGAGTAAAGGGTTTAATAGTTTTAGTTGATTTTTAAATTACAAAAAAAATATGGACTGAATTTAGGGCCTTGTGGATGGCTCAACCATCCACAAAACCCTACATATAGCCCTGGGTAACCTTAAGTGGAATGGATTAGACTATATGATTTTTCCCATGTTTATATGAGTATAAAGAAATATCTATATTAATAACTATTTCAAATTTTCAAACCCTAGGAATTCATAGCATGGTTATTTCATTAAATGGGTATTTATAACTAGACTAGGTAGGGTCTTGGACTTAGTTTTAGATGTTGACCTAGTTTGGGGATATAAACATTAAGGCAAAAATGTAGATTGAATTTTATATTGAATATGAAGTATTAAATTTTGTATATATACCTAACCTAAAAATTTGGGTAAGGACATTATAGGTTTATATGAGAATTTTAATTGTATAGGAAAATGTGTATATACATAAGCATGCACACACACACACACACAAGAGATTCAATGGACCAATGATACACACACACACACACACACACACACACACACACACACACACACACACACACACACACACACACACACACACACACACACACACACACACACACACACACACACAAAGGTTAAGGATTTTTGAATAAATTCTATGAGTACTAATTTTGAGCCAATTTAAGGATTATGTGTTATAGGAAATATACTTAGTCTCTATTATTAAATTCTATAGCATGCATATATATATATATATATATATAATAGGGTTTAATTATTACCAATCCATAAACATATAAAGGTCTAAAATTAGCTAATAATGCCTATGGTAGATAATTAGTTCAGTAGCAGTATAAATAGTTGGTTATGTATTGAGGTGTGTGTGTGTGTGTGTGTGTGTGTGTGTGTGTGTGTGTGTGTGTGTGTGTGTGTGTGTGTGTGTGTGTGTGTGTGTGTGTGTGTGTGTGTGTGTGTGTGTGTGTGTGTGTGTGTGTAAGGAAAATATTGATATGGTTGAGTCATTTCTATAATTACGTGTATGAGGAATTTATAAGTTTTAGATAGAAGATTAAATTTATAGAATTCATAGGCATATATGAATTACTTAGTTTTTATATAATTTGATTTAGACATTATATTATGATTAGTTGAGTTTATTGTTGGATATTTGTCATTGATGACATGGTGATGTCATAGAGGTGTCTTGGTGAGTGGATGAAGTGCCTTGATAGTCTATGTGATAATGACAAAGTATGCAATATTTCTATGCGCTTAACCATTGGGGTGTCTAGGGATATGTGTGGCCAAATTTTGGCTTACATACCTCTTTTATATACTTGTTATATTTCTCTATTTTCTTAGATAGGTCAGTCTATGGAAGAACCTTGGCTAAGCACACTATATATAGGAGGTAGTGGTTGGTATTTATTCATTTTATTAAGTATTATGCTATTAGTGCATTATTGTGGAGGTTTTCCCTCAAAGTGGATTTTCTATATAATCTAGTATTCTACTCTACTTTCAATTATTACTATGTGATCTCTCATATTTGCTTATTATGTGTGATATAAAATCATTTTGTGTGAACATCTAAGTAATTTCATTAAAAGTGGTATTAGAGCTTCAATTTGGGCAAGTTTCATGTGACATTTTTTTGGATCTAATGAGGCATGGATTTTGAGAGTGATGGGAGTGAAAAAACATAACTTACAATCTAGGAAGAATTAATTTTTTCTATCAGCATAATATTGCTAGAAATGCTTTTTCAAAAAAAAAATTGAAAAAAAGAAAGTCTAGAAAAAAATTCCCTTTGTACAATTGTAGTCATTAGATTCATCTCGATAAGATGATCACAATGGTATATTTTGTCAATAAATTTTTTTGGTGCCAAAATTTTTACCTTAATACATAAAGGTAGTCATTAAATTTGTCTTAGCAAGGTGATCACAATGGTACCATCTCTTAGTACACTTTTTTGGGGGTAAAACCCCTCCTAGGGTTTGTATATGATAGGTCTTAGTACTCATGGAAGAAAAGGGGGGAAATAAACTCCTAAGACTCCTAATGATGACATGGAATCTAGAATGTTTTAGATTGAGGTAAAAACAGGTTTTGAAGGGGCCCCAAAACCTTATTACAAAGAGCGAAAGAAAGAACATATAAGACCACAAGCAAAGCCTAAAAAACACTACAAGGAAGTAGCAAAAATAGGTTTTAAATGGACTTGAAACCACCAGAGAACCATCCGATCAAAACCCAAAAAAATAGAGATCTGGTAATACATCAGTCAAAAGATAACAAAAAGAAAACAAAGATCAGTACCAATTTCTAAACCAACAAGAAGGACCAGATTATTCATCCAGTTCCAGTATCAAGTTCATGGCTTCTTTTCCTTTCAAAATAGTTTCTTGAGTGGTAGCCTCCAGCAAAGCTCCTTTTTGTGTATCTTTCTTTCTAGAGCTTTGCCTCGTCCTTTTGCTGGGACCCTCTAGTGCTTTGGTTTCCTCATTGGCTCGTTTACCTATATTGATAGCAGTAGCATAGATGTTGGAAGTTACTTCCTCCATTTTCCTTCTGTTGTCCTTTATTAGTTCTCGGAGGTTGTTTTCATATGCTTTAAGCTTGACTGGGATCTCGCTTAACTGATTATCCATGTTGTTTATTTTGTTCCAAACAGCTTTCAGGGAATCTTCCAAAGTTTTCACTTTTCTCTTGAGATCCATGATTTCCCTACACATCTAGGAATCAAATTGGGAAGAAGCCTCTTTCCATATCCATATTTTGAATATCTTCCTAATCAAAATTTTCCTTTTCGTTCTTAGAAGTTGGGTCCTCAACAGGATCTTCCTGAACAAATTCATCCTCTGACACTTTCTGGTTTTCCTCCGTATTTACAGTTCTGTTAGTAGAATCCTCCTCTGTATTGACGTTATCTTTTTCAATTTCCTCAGAACATTCTTCATCATCAGTAGAGTTAGTATCCCAACTTTCAGTTCCTTCTTCTTCCTCAGGTTTTTCCTCCTCGGGTTCTTCAATTCTCTCCCGTCCCCTTTCTTCTTCTACATTCTACTTTTTAGGACTAGGGGATTTGATTTTGCCTCTCCTGATTACACTTTCATTCTTTTTATTTCTTGACACCTTGTTATTCCCCTATTTGGGGTATTTAACCAGTGCCCTATTCTTGTAGTAGACTTCAATAAGTAGAATAAGGCCTTCATGGAGAATAGGTCGCATTTCCTTTTTCCTATGAGCATGTAAACTTTGGACCAGGGAATAGCGAAGATAAAAGGGAAAAGACAAACTAACCTTATGCCTGAAATGGTTGAGGAAGACAAAATGGAACTTGTGCACACGTTTGCTTCTTCTGTCTAGGATGAAGTACTCCCTTATATAGCTTAAGACATCCCTCCATATCCCTTAAATCTAGTCCAGCTCATAGAAATCCCCATTTTTGACTAGCTTCTGCTCTTCCTCATCTGTTTTGGGGAACTTACAAAAGGCCTCGTTCGAGATGCTTGTCTGCTTGGAAAATTTGAGTCCATCCATTGGCAACCCTGTAACCTCAGCTATAAAATCCTCTGTTAAGTTTACTGTGATACCATGCAAGGTGACCCTATCATCAGACCAATTTTTGAAAAAGGCCGTCGTGATATGCGGTTTTGAACCATGGAGTCTTTCCATGTAGCTTGCAACATTTCCTTTCTGTAGAATTCTCTAGACTCCAAGTTTCTTTCTCCATTCTTCACAGCTCTTGGGTTCCTATTTACGAGGTTCTCCCTTCCTTTCACGTGCCATACTCGTTAAATCTGGAATCTAGAATGTTAGATCTGATGATTTCTCAGCTTTACGTAAACATAAAGAACTTGGTGAGGCATGATGACTTTGTTATAGTTTAAGCTGATGTTTCAAGGATGTAAAAAGAGATTAATGGGGATCACAATAAATTTCATCATATCAATATGCAATTGGTTACCCTTACATCTTAGTTTTAACCTAACAACCCTCCACTTTAGCATTCAAATCCTCCTCTCAACAACTCCCATGCTAGGATGAAAATTATGTTTCCAAAAGTGGACATGCATAAGTTTGATAGTAAGGATCCTCTCACTTGGATTACCCAAATTGAGAATTCATTTAAGCTGCATCAAACCCTTGGTTCTCAGAAGGTGATAATGCCATATTTATATCTAGAACCTAAGAAATTTATTTGGTATCACTAGTTATGTGCTCAAAAAAAAGAATAGTGCTCTTGTTACATGGTCTATTTTAACTGAGGAGTTATTGGCTCATTATCAGAATAATGTCTCTAAGAACTATTTCAACCAATTAGCAAAACTATAGAAATCAAGAACTATGAAGGATTATATTCATCAGTTTTAGAATCTCTCTTTATGGGTGGAAGATATTACTAAGCAAAATTTGACTAATCTATTTTTAGGTGGCTTCAAAGATATAATCCAATTCCAGGTTCAAATTTTTAACCCAACATCTGTATCAAAAGCTATCCCTAGGTCATGTATGGTAGAATAAAGAGAGATGGTTAAAAGGAAAACTTTCAATACTGGTCATGATTACAACTTTCTAGCACCATCATTTCCACAACCCATTAGATTAACACAATGACAAATTAAGGGGAAGCAAGCCAAAGGGTTGTGTTATGGTTGTGACAACAAATGGAGAAAAGACCATCATTATGCTAAAAATAAGTTATTTTACATTGAAGGTGCCAATGATGATGAAGAAGTACATGGTGAGGATGTAAAAGGTCCTGAGGAGGAATCTAAAGACTCCCAACCTACTATTTCTAGTCATGTCCTTTTAGGTATTATTAATCCCCAAACTCTTAAGGTGATGGGTTTCCTTAAGAAATAGAAGGTCCTATCTTGATTTATTCTGGGAGAATACACAACTTCATCAATAGTAATTTGTATACTCATTTGAATTATTTCATTTATCTAGCTCCAAAACTTTAGGTTATGATTGTAGATGGTGTTACTATTAGCTATTCAAGAAAATATCATAGTATTAAGCTAGCCATGGGAGACTCCTTGTTAGATTCTCCTATGTTTGTTATTCCCATGGGTGGAGCTGATATTATTCTAGGATTATAGTGGCTCACCACTTTGGGCACTATTGAGATGAATTTAAAAGAATTATTCATCTATTTTCCTTCTAAAGAAAGGATATTTGAGTTAATGGGATTAAGGGCTAAATATCCACAATTTGTAAGCTCCCATCAAATGACAAAGATTCTCTGTAAGGGTGCTAAAGGATTTGTAGCTCACTTGTTTTCCATGGAAGTACAACCAACTCAACCATCTCCACCTCTTGATTTATAACAAGTGATTGATTCCCATTTTGTTATTTTTGGTGATATGCCTAAAGGACTTCCACCTAGTTGCATGCATGATCATGCTATCAAACTTATTCTTGGTAGTAAACCACTCAACATCAGGCCATAAATGTATCCATATGCCTATAAAATTGAAATTGAAAAGATGGTACAAGATATTTTGGATGTAAGAATCATTCACCATAGCCAAAGTGAATATTCTTCACCAATTATCATGGTGAGAAAGAAAGATGACACCTAAAGGATTTGCCCTAACTATAGAGAAATAAACAAGTACACAATCAAAGATAAGTTTACTATTCTTATCATTAATGATTTTCTAGATGAATTCAATGGTAATTTTTATTTTACCAAGTTAGATCTATGTTCTAGGTATCATCAAATATGGATCTATGATGAATACATACCCAAAATAGCTTTTAAGACTCATGAGGGCTATTATGAGTTTTTGGTTATGGATTTTGGTCTAAAAACTACACCATCTATTTTTCAAAGTTTGATGAATACTATTTTTAGGCTATTTTTGAGAAAATTTATTTTGGTATTCTTTGATGATATCCTCATTTATAGTAAAATTTGGGAAGACCATTTACAACATGTGAAATAGGTACTCTCCATTTTGGAACAACATCAATTGTATGCCAAACCTTCCAAATGTACTTTTGGGGCTTGTGAGGTTGAATATTTGGGTCATCTAGTTTCTTATGAAGGAGTGAAAGTGGATCCTAAAAAAATCTAGGCAATGGTGGATGGCCAATTCCTAAAATGCTCAAGCAACTATGGGGATTTTTAGGGCTAACTAGTTACTATCATAGGTTTGTCAAAAATTATGGTAGTATTGTAGCCCCACTCACCTCTTTGTTTAATAAAGACTCCTTTTAGTGGACTAGTGTAACTACCCAAACATTTGAACAATTGAAATTGGCTATGTGCACTACTCCAGTATTGGCCACTCATGATTTTTCCAAGACTTTTGTGGTTAAATGTGATGCATCTGGGTATGGTATGGGTGTTGTACTCATGCAAGAAGGTAGACCACTTGCATTTAAAAGTTATCAACTAAATGGTAAAAATCAACATAAGCCCATCTATGAGAAGGAAATGATGGCCATTTCTCATGTAGTCAAATAATGCAAACCTTATTTGATGGGTCATCACTTTTAGGTAAAGACTAATCATGATAGTCTCAAATATTTTTTGGAACAATGATTTTCATCTGAAGAACAACAAAAATGGGTAACTAAGATGATAGGCTATGCTTTTGAAATAGTACATAAAAAATTCAAGGATAATGTGGTGGTAGATGGCTGAATTAGTTGAGGCATTATTATGTGCCATAACCATTTTGCAGGCAGATTGGCTAGATGAAGCATGATCAAAATGGGAACATGATAGTGCTACCCATTATTTGATTCAAAATATTTAGCAAGGTTTAGGTGGATTTTAAAAATTCACATGGAATGGTAATGTATTATGGTATAAATATAGGCTGTACCTATGTAAGGATTCTTTTATTAAACCAAAAATCCTTTAGGAACATCATGTAACTCCAATTGGGGGTCATTCAAGATTTTTGAAAACCTATCATAGAATCAAGCTTGATTTTTTTTGGGAAGGATTCAAGGGGAATGTCCAAAAATATGTGGCTGAATTTATGATATGTCAACAAAACAAAGGTGAAACCATCAAAACCCCAAATCTTTTATAGCTTTTATCCATCCCTAACTAGCATTAGGAAGAGGTATCTATGGATTTCATTACAAGGTTACCAAGATATAATGGTCAAAATGTTATCATGGTTGTTGTGGATCATCTTAGTAAGTATGCTCATTTTTGTTCTTTATCACAACCATTTGTTGTTAGTATAGTAGTTGTTTCTTTTCTCAATATAGTTCAAAAACTACATGGGACCCCTAAGATCATTGTCAGTCATAGAGATCCCATTTTCACTAGCAATTTTTGGACTGAGTTATTTACATTTTTGGGCACCCATTTGGCTCATAGTTCATCCTATCATCCTCAAATTGATGGATAAACTAAGGTAGTCAAAAAATGTCTAAAAGGATATTTCCATTTTTTTCATAAATAGGATAAATGGGTACATTGGTTGCCACTTGTTGAATGGCGGTATAATACTTATGTTCATAGTTCTTCCAAAATGTCTTACTCTATGGCACTTTATGGATACCACCCTCCATCCATCACTTTTACTTTGGAGGTCCATCCCAAGGTTTATGCAATTGAAGAACATATCCACCATCAATAGGAGGTCCTTGTAAGTTTACATGAAAATTTAGCTATGGCCTAGAATCACATGAAGCAATAGGTAGATCAACATAAAAGTGAGAGGAATTTTGGCATTGGTGATTGGGTCTTTTTTCACTTGTAGCCATATAAGTAGATGTCATTGAGGTAACAAAAAAAGGATAAAAAGTTATCCATTAAGTATTATGGGCCTTATCATATCTTACAAAAAATTGGTAGTGTGGCCTATAAGTTAGAGTTTCCTTCCTCCACTCATATACATCTAGTATTCAATATATCATGCCTAAATAAAGTCATTAGACATAGATTTGCCATTCAAATATAATTACCAAAATTGGATGAGGAAGGTAGAGTTGTTCTTTATCTTGAGGTGATCCTTCATATGCACACTAAGAAACTATGTTACATAGCGATTATAGATTACCTGATCAAATAGAATAATATACCATGTGAAGATGCCAATTTGAAGGATGAAGAATTTTTGTAATAACATCTAGAGTTGACATAATATTGAGGACAACATTGTTTTCAAGTGGAGGGGCTTGTTATACCCTTAACCATTGGTATGTCTAGGGATATGTGTGGTCAACTTATGGCTTACATACCTCTTTTATATAATTGTTATATTTGTCTATGTTCTTAGATAGGTTGGCCTATGTAATATCCTTGTCTAAGTAGACTATATATAGGAAGTAGTGTTTAGTCTTTATTCATTATGTTAAGTATTCTACTTTTAGTGCATTATTGTGGAGGTTACCCCCTCAAATTGGCTTTGCTATATTATCTAGTATTCTACTCTACTATCAATTATTGATGTGTGATCTCTCATATTTGCCTATTTTATGTGATATAAAATCATTATATGTGAACATCTAAGTAATTTCATTACAAGTTTGCTTGTCCTAGTATGCTTGAAGAAGGCTTGGTTGTGTGGATGCAGAAGATTGCACCCTTGATAGGAGGCTGAGCTCCTGCCTTCTTCATGCAATAATGGAAACTCCCCTCTCACTTGTGGAACCAGTGAAGCTAGAGGGGAGAGTCTCTAGATGAGGGCTAGCTCCCTCTGATGTATCTTTTAGGCCCTAGTTTCTCCTAATGCTAACAAAAAAATGTAAAAAGGGGGGATGAAAAGAGGGGGATAGAGAGAGAGAGAGAGAGAGAGAGAGAGAGAGAGAGAGAGAGAGAGAGAGAGATGTTGAAAATAGAACCTAAGCCTAAAAATTAAAAGGTGATACACCAAAAAATGTGTGATCCACTCAGGCCTGAACATATACTTTTCACCAAGAAACAGCTCCCATACACTTCATCTGACATGAGAAAACCTTTTGCATCAGTGGGTCAGGGGTTTGTGGAGATACATGGAGGAAATAACTACTAGAGGCATTTTGAGACACACTGCAGTAGCCTATCCACTTCACCTATACTCGTCTAGAGACACTTCTGATAGACCTATAAAAGGAAACTCAAAAGATGCACTAGACATGCTGAAATCATTCTGTAAAGGCATTAAGAAAATGACTTAACATAGAATCAAGGCATAAACACATACTAAAGATGCAAAACTCAGAATGGAGGTAAAAATTCTATGTTTTGATTCAAGGTAAATTTTTGGCAACTCTACCTTATAAGCCCCGAGATATTTTTGGGTAGAGTTTTGCCTTAAGGCTGAGAGTCAATTCTTTCTCAAAAGATATGTTTACAATATATAGAAAGATGAAGAGAACTTGGCACTTTTTGGGAGATATTTTAGCACCCTTTTTTGCCAGTGGCCCATGTGCGTTCTGAACCTTGGGAAGAGGAAACCATTATTACTGATGTCATTCTTTAAAAAAGGCCTACTAGAACCATGTTATAGAATTGCCAAAATTGACTTTGGCATTCAAAAATCAATGCAAGAACATGGCCGCACCTCTTTCTTGCAAATAGACTATAGTTTATCCCCTCATCAATGCCAACTTGGAGAAAACAAGCCACACCATTTGTTTGGCAGTAACTCACCTTCCCTTCACCACTTGAATGTTTTGTCTTTTCTGCTCCTTATCTTCTTCCTACTCTTTGAGCCCTCAAGGGTCATCTTCTAGTGGGTCACTGCATTCCTTGGGTTCTTTCCATGGTTAGCACTCTTTTAATTCAAAAGCAAATGGCTATTTCACTATGTTAAATTTGATGTTCACGCGGCTGTCACCCAATGGCTAGTTTGTCTCCTTAAATTTGATGGCTTTTGGAATGTCACCGTCCTCAACAAAAGTCATCAGGTCTTTTCTATGGCTTTTTTTCTTTACGAGCTTTTGTTTTAGGCTTTTTTCCCATGGAAAAAAGTCTACAAGAATTGGCCACTCTTTGTCCTTTCTCTACCCTCTGTAAGGGCTTTTAGATCTTGAACTACCCTCCACAAGGGCTTTTGGACCCTTAGCTTTGTGACACACCCTTGAACCAAATAATTTAACCAAGCCATTAAACCAAAATTGGTTCAATGGTTCAATTGGTTTAAGACTACGTGTTGAGCCCATTGAACCAACCCATTGAACCAACTCGTTGAACTGGTTCAACAGTTCAATGCTGCACACCAAGCTTTTAAACTTACTAATTAACCATCTAATTAAACTGGAAGCCACTTGAATTGATGCCACTAAACTGACCAATGAACCAAGGCTAATGAACCTTACATTAAACTTAAAGCTGCTTAAACTAAGTGATTGAACCAATGCCATTAAACCACCCTTTGAATCGGTTCAATGGTTTAAAGTTACGTGTCGATGAACCTACTGATTACACTTAAACCAATTGAACCAATGATTTGAACCAAGTGCATTGAACCAACACTAAATGAACTAATTACTAAACTATATGATGAACCAAATAATTAAACTAACACATTGAATCAGTTCAATGGTTTAACACTGCGTGCTGAGCCAGTTGAACCAATTCATTGAACCAACTTGTTGAACTATCTGATGAACCCGTCGATTGAACTTTTGTTTAAAACAAGTGATGGACCTTGTGTTGAACCTTTTGATGAACTTGAAGCTATTAAACTAAGGCCTTGAAGTTTGCTAATGAACTTGGCATTGAACTAGTTCAATGAACTAAGGCTGATTGAACCAAGGCGTTGAACCAAGGCATTGAACTAGGCGATGAACCAAATAATTAAACCAAGCATTGAACTAGTTTAATGGTTCAACCATGCCAAATTTATTCATGATTTTCTTTAGACAAGATCCTGAAGAAGCCTTGTAAAACCCAACACTTTCTAAACTGATCCTTCATGAGCCAAAGGACTAACCTGCAGATTTCGTAGAAATCCAAAACCTGCAGAGTCTATAGATTTAGACCTACAGAGTCCATAGAAATTTTGTAGAGTCTATAGATCTAGACTTGTAGAGTCCATATAAATTCTATAGTCTATAGAAATGAATAGATTCATGCAAAATCAGAAAATGAAATGGCCTAGAACAGCAGGGACAGAAGGGGACTAATTTTTTGGCCTATTGGGCAAAAAATGGTCAACAAGTTTATCTTTAGATTTTGCATGGTTTGAGATATTTAGGGATGACTCTAAAGTATTGAGCATTTGAAAAAGGTCTCATAAGAAGTGTTCTATACTTTGAGAACTTATTTGCATAAGTGGTATTCATTTGGCTCTTCATTGTGTTCATCTAGACATTTTGGTCTAGTGGCAGAAAATATGAGTAAGAAGTTTGATGGCATCATTATTTCCATGTGTGGATGAGTCAGGAGGAAATGGTCACATGGGTTTATTAAATATTGTGCCTAGTTCTTATGTATTAAATCTTAGGTCATGCACCTAATCAAATTAAAAGATATGCAAGTGTAAAGTTGGGCTCCCAAGCTTTTTGATAGTGTTTTCCCATACTAACCAAATTTGCATGAGGCAAAAAAGAGCTAAGTAAGCATTTTGATGGTAGCATATCTCATATGTGTAGATGTTTCAAGAGAAGCTGATCATATGGGTTTATTTATTTTTATACCTAGATGATTTGTATAAGAGGGGTAGAGTTTTTTATGGATGAGTTGAAGAAAAAAATAGATTAAACACTTTTTGTATGACCTATTGGTCATAATTCTATTGGTAGAATAATGCTCTTGTTGATTGAATATGAGAAAATGTGAATAGTGATTATCATAAGTTGATTATTTGGTTTTGAATATATCAGTGCAAAGGTGGATGTATTCATATGTGTTATCATGTCAGCTTAGCATCTAAGGGGGTTGGAGCCTCCTTACAAGGTGAAACTTGCTAAAATTCTAGTTGTTGTGGCAACTTAGATAGATAGGTTTGGTAGCTCCTTATGGGATTGTAGTCTCACTAAAATAAGGGATCATAGTTCCTTGATTAGTTGTAGTTGGTCTAAATTAGTTCTTGTTATTATAAGATAGTAGTCCAATTGCATGTTCCAGTGGATTTTCTCCCCCAAGAGGGTTTCCCACATATGGTATGTGTTATGTGAGTGATCTTTCACTGTCTCTCTTGCTCATTATTATGAATGATGTGTATGCTTCATAAATTCTTATGGTAACTAATTAAGTTTTTGTAAATATTGAAATTGAATTTGGATTATTTGGGGTCACTGATTCACCCCCAGTGATTATACTCTAATAATTAGTATCAAACTAGGTCCTTTGGTAAAGGATTAACAACTTGAAGGTGATCAAAGGTACAATGGTTGACAAAGAGGTTATGGATTGTCTTCAAGATAATCTAGTTTGTGCTTCATCAAAAGTTAATAGTGTAAAGACACAAGTGAAAAATCTATATACAATAGTCAAGAATCTATAGGTCATGATGAATAAAGATCTCAATAAAAGAATGGAATAACTAGAAATTAAAGACATGACTTAATCAGATGTTCTCTTATCCAAGGACAAAATGGATTCCATCTCCACCAAAAGGGTCAGGAATGAAAATTTATGGATCAGTAATGATCAAGAAAAAAGGAGGTCAAATATGAATAATGTATTCAATGGGTATTGCTTCTCTTGAAATAATTTTGGTCATAGATATAGAGACTATCCTATCTCACTAGAAATTAAAAAGGATATCATATTCTATAACTATAACCAACAAGGTCATCTAGTTAAGTACTACAAAAGGGATTTTTGGAAAAAGGATATACAAGTCATTAACACTATCAAATGGTTCAAGGAGACCAAGTCTAAAGAAGAAAAGAATCAAAATCCAAGAAGATCAAAAAAGGAAGAGTCATTATTTATTCAAGAAGATTTGTATACTCAATAATATGAGAACAAGAGATGGTTAATAGACATTGGATGCTCAAATCATATGACATGAGACAAGAAAAAGTTTATCTCTCTCAAAAAGACCAACCCAGGTATAGTTAGATTTGATGACAATAAATATTCTAACATAGTCAACAAAGGTACAGTTAGTTTGGACAATGGTCATACTAGGAATGAGAGTGTCTTATATGTAGAAGTATTGAAACATAATCTTTTAAGTGTGAGACAAATTTGTAAGCAATGAAATTTTTTAACTTTTCATGATCATGTATGTGAGATAATAAAGGAAAAATTTGGCATATTAATTTCAAATGTTCATAAAATATATAACAATGTGTATGTTTTCCATGAATCCAAGAAATAAGAGTGATTCATAAGTCAATTGGAAGAAAGTTGGATTTGGCATATAAGGCTTGGACATCTAAATTTTTATAATATGATAAAAATTAGTTCAAAATGGTTGGTAATGCATATGCCTAAGATTTATAAGATTTTTCATTCTATTTACAAGGCATGTCTTAATGGGAAGCAAACCAAGAGAAGATACAAAACCAAGGAATTCTCCAATATAGATTCATTAGAGTTGATCCACACTAATCTATGTGGACCTATAATAACTCAAAGTATTTAAGGTAATAACTACTTCATACTTCTCATTGATTATTTTAATAGAATGACTTGGATATTCATTCTTAAAGAAAAATCAAAATATTTTTACAAAACTTGTGGCATTCAAAGCTCTCATGGAAAATGATAAAGGTTCAAAGATCAAGTGTGTGAGATTAGATAGAGGAGGTGAGTTTTGGTCTCATAAGTTTGATGATTTTTGTGAAGAAAATGGGATAAGAAGACAATATTTTACTTTTAGAACACCATAATAGAATGATGTGGTTGAAAGGAAGAATAAGATTGTTATTGATATGGATAGAACCAGGCTTTAAGATGCAAAATTATCAGATGGATTTTGGGAAGATGTAGTCAACACTTTTGTTTCCATCCTATAAAGTTATCAAATCAAAGTAAATGGTAATAAGACTCTTTATGACTAATGGAAAAATAGAGTAGCTAATGTCAAACATTTTAGAGTTTTTGGGAATAGGTGCTTCATCAAAAGAGATGAAAAAAATCCTAACAAGTTTGATTCAAGGTTTGATGAGGGCATCTTCTTAGATTACTCTTCTATCAATAGTACCTATAGGTGAGTAAACAAGAGACTTCAAAATATTATTGAAAGTTTAAATAAAAGGGTATATGAGACACATAGAGTCAAGAAGACAAAAGTGTAGGTAAGTGGTTCAATTCATAATTCTATTATAAATAATGATGGGTTATCCATTCAAATAGATGATGAATATGAAGAGGAGGAAGAAAGATAATATTTAAAAGATCCATATAAAATAATTCCAAAAGATCATCTAATATCTTAGATTATTGGAAATGTTGGCAAAAGGTTACAAACTAGAAATAGAATATTGATCAATCAAAACCAACAAGATTCAGCTTTGTTATCTATGATTGAACTCAAAACATTTATGAAAGCTAGCAAAGATGAAATTTGGAATGTTGAAATGAATGAATAAATTGATCAAATAGAAATGAATGAAATATGGGACATAGTCCCTAGGTCAAAAGATAAAAATTTGATAGGTACCAAAAGGGTTTTCAAAAATAAGATGAATGAGAAAGGAGAAGTCACAAGGAACACGACTAGATTAGTGTGTAAAGGATATGCTCAGGTTAAAGGAATAGATTTTGATGAGACTTTTGCTCCTATGGCAAGGATGAAAGCAATTGGACTCTTTTTGGCATATGAATGTTTCAAAGGTTTTAAGGTATATAAAATGGATGTGAAATCTACATTTTTTAATGGAAACTTAGAAGAAGAAGTCTACATTAGTTACTTCAAGCATATTTCATGTTAAGTAATCAAGATTTTGTGTGTAATTTTAAGAAGGCTATTATTATATTAAACAAGCTCTTATAGCTTGGTATGACATGCTCGATAAGTATCTTTTTAGTTAAGTCTTTAAAAGAGGGGTAGCTAATAGTAATTTATACATTAAGATAAAAGGTAAGCATTAATTGATAATTTTTGTATATGTTGATGACATAGTTTTTGGATTTGATAATGATAAAATGAGTATAGAATTTGTAGATACTATGAAGTCTGAGTTTGAAATGTCAATGTTGGGAGAACTATATTTCTTCTTAGGATTATAGATTAATCAACTTGATGTAGGGATATTCATTTCACAAGCTAAATACATCAAGGATATACTAAGGAAGTTTGACATGATGGATTGTAAGCCAATGGTACTCCAATGATCACAAGATGTAAGTTATGTAAATTAGATGACTCACCAAAATTTGAGCAAACTTTGTATAGATCCATGATTGGAAGTCTTTTATACTCTACTCCGTTTAGGCCTGACATCATGTAAGTAGTAGGTCTTGTAGGAAGGTTTCAATCTAATCCTAGAGAATCTCACTTGAAAGAAATCAAAAGGATCTTGAGATATCTCAAAGGCACCATAGACTATGGTTTATAGTATCCTAAGAGTAAATAATTCTCTTTGAAATCATATATTGATGCCAATTGGGTAGGATATGTGGATGATAGGAGAAGTACCAATGGTGGGGTATTATTCATGGGAGAATGCTTGGTGGCTTGGCTAAGTAATAAGCAAACCTCAATGTCCATATCAACTATATAATTTGAGTATATAGTAGCTACCTCTTATTGTACACAATTCATGTGGATGAAACAAACTCTAGAAGATTATAAGGTAAGACAAAATGAACCTTGTCCTATTTATTGTAATAATACTAGTGCAATTAGTATCTCAAAAAATCCTATTATGCACTCAAAAACTAAACACATTCCTATTAGATATCATTTATTGAGAGAACAAGTGATTAATCAATGTGTCAAGTTGGAGCATGTGCCTACAAAATAATAGCTTGTAGATATTATGACCAAACCATTTCCAAAAGATAATTTTGAGTATTTAAGACAAAGCTTGGGTGTCATTTATTTCTTTATGAATCAATAGGAGGTCTTTGGTTAAGGGAGAGCAAAAAGTTCATGAGCTTACTCTAGAAGTTTGTGAAGGAGCTATAGTATAGGGCCAAAATGGATGTTTTTAGGTTAGTTGAAAACATGTTTCCTATTTAGTGAGTGACATGAAGTTATGTTGGTGGTCTTGTAATAGCTTGAGAGAGAAGGCTAGTAAGCATATGTGGTAGTTATTAATGGTTTGTGGAGATATGAAGATGCTCAAGATGTGTAATGGCTTATAAATCTTAGGGGGATTCCCTCTCAAATGCTTATTGGTGAGTTCCATTAGATTTCAGTGGTTTTGTGTGTTCTTTCTTCATTAGTTGCAATGCTTGGTTGAAGAGAATGTTGGAATGGAGTAAAAAGTTGTCAAGGTAATAAGAGGTAGGATCAAGGTAAGGGGGAGTTTGTATCATATTTATAAGATGTTATTTTCCTATTTATGATATTTTTAGGTCCTTAAGATTAGTTGGTGTCTAATTTGTCATTGTGTCAAAGGGGGAGAAAGTTTTTATTGTGAGATTGCTTGAAGGGAGAGAAGGAAGGTGAGCTGTATATTGATATAGGATGGTTGTTGACATCAATGACATAGGGGAAGATTTTTAGAGATTTTTCAATGATGTCATGGAGGTGACATAGTGAGTGGATGAATTACCTTGATAGTCTATGTGATAATGATAAAGTGTACAATGTGCTTGTCATAGTATAATTGAAGAAGGCTTGGTTGATATTTAGAGTTTTCATGATTTGAGATGTTTAAGGATGAGTCTAAATTATTAATATTATGAACTAGGTCCCATTAAAAGTGTTTAATATTTGATCATTGTTGCATATGTATTAAATATAAAATAAGATCAATGATGCATGATTGATCTAATATATGAGTACATGAGATGTGATCATGGTGTTCAAGGTTTAACTGTGACCATTTGCATTTGAATATTTGATTTTTTAAATGAAAACCAATGATCTATACTTTGGCTATAGATTTTGATCCCGAAAAAATTAGTCCACAGTGTAAAAATTGATCTTGTAGAGGAATCTAACATACATCTATAAATATAGATTTTAAGATTTGAAAGTGTGCACAAACATACTTATGAAGGTTTAAAGTTGAATTTGTTTTTGTATATGTTCTACAAGTGACCCAAGAAGGATATTCGAGCTTGTTTTGGTATTGTTTTGATACCTCTTGATGAATTATCTATTATGGAGTGTTGTAGACTCCATGAGGACTATTTGTGTGCATTAGGAAGGTTTGACCATTCACATACAATATAAAAAAAACTTAATATAATGACTGTGTGTTAATTTATGGTGACTATGTGCATATAATGTTGATTGAGCTTGCATAAAAGAGTGAAATGATGAATTCAAGAATTTGAGGATGATAAATGGTCATGTGGAGTGGACCTTTGCATTTTTAAGTGGTCTTATTTTCTTATTTTTATTGATGTTGTGCTAAATGGGTGAATAAGTCTCCATGAGACCTATAAGAGCTATAAGGGCCTTATTAAAAGGTGTGGCTACTTAAGGGTAAGGCATGCCATAAAATGTGTAGCTACTACAAGGGCCTTATGTCTTAGTATTATATATGCCTTAAAGGATAAGGCATGTTTAATGACCGACTAAGGTGTTGTTTATCAAGTATGATTTATAAATAGTGGAACCAAAGTTGATGGTATCCAGACTTGATGTGAGAGACTTGGGAGAGATTTGAGAGAGGCTTATGTGTGTGAATTATGGAATGGAGGAGGGAAAGAGTGCCTTGTGGCTGAGTTAAAGATAAGAATAAATTGAGGACTATTTGTATGGCTTGTTAATCATAATTTTGTTGGAAAAATAGTGATATTATAGATTGAGTATGAGCAAAGGTTAAGAGTGATTACCAGAGGTCCATCATCAGGTGTTAAAGACTTTAATGCAAAGGTGGATGTGTTTATAGGTGTTGTTATGGTATCTCAACATCTAAGGGGGTTACAGCCTCCTTTCAAGGTGAAAATTTCCAAAGGTCTAGTTGTTGTGAAAGCTTAGCTATTTAGGTGTGGTAGCTCCTTATGGGATTGTAGTCTCACTAAAATAAGGGATCATAATTTCTTGATTAGTTGCATTTGGTCTAATTTGGTTCTTGTTATTATAGGACAATTGTCCAATTTCAAGTTTTAGTAGGGTTTCTCTCCCTAGAGGGTTTCCCAATATGTCATGTGTTATGTGATTGATCTTGTATTGTCTCTCTTGCTCATTGCTATCAATGACATGTATTCTTCATAAATGCTTATGGTAACTAATTAAGTGTTTGGAAATATTGAAATCAAAGTTAGATTATTTGGGCTCACTGATTCACCCTACTCTCAGTGATTGTACCTCTAACATTTATATAGTTATCAATTGAACATATTATGTAAATATATTAAGGGTTGTGTAAACAACAAGGCTGACTTTATTAGTGGAAAGATTATCTTGGTCTATTTATGTATTATATACACTTAAACTGATTATCTATTTCTTTTTATGTATTATATACACTTGAATTGATTATCTTTTTTTGTTTATGTATCATATACACTTAGAATGGTTTTAAATTATGAGTGAGACCCTCATACCAATTATAGTAGGTTTGAGTATTTGATTTAATATTATATTGTAAGAGGTGTA
The DNA here is from genome assembly GCA_037957365.1 of Torreya grandis. Lineage (NCBI taxonomy): Eukaryota > Viridiplantae > Streptophyta > Pinopsida > Cupressales > Taxaceae > Torreya > Torreya grandis. The sequence goes on along the minus strand of JARHVA010000154.1, from coordinate 6,572,917 downwards.
TATATGTGGTAAATGACTAAGTTATATTCACATGGAATTATCAATATCTTAACATAGTCAATGGAGTATATAATCTGTGATCATTATATATGCAAGAAATTTGAAAAGGTCTATGATTTGATTGGTTTGTGTATTTTGAAATAATATAATTGGTAAATCATTGATTGGATAAGTTTAATTTGATAATCATATATATTATGTGAATTTTTAATTGAAATAATTAAATTAAGAATTATTTGGTATATTAAAGGTTTAAGAAAAACTATTGTACTTCTAATGAATACCAATAGTCTATGAGATACTCTAAGATCATAGACAATGGATTGTCTACTTAGAGTATAGAGTATACATTCTCATATTAGTGAATGTATATAAATTTATATGTATATTTGAGAGTTTAAAAATTATACATATATACATGATATAAACATATGATTTGTCAATAGTGTTATAATTTTAAGAATATATATACCATATATAGATGCACGCAACATGTTGTATGTTGGTAGACATTATTATTATAGCAAGGTAATATGGGTTATTTGTTATGTATTTAATGTCTATATTAGGCATTGAAATAAGGTATTTAATTGTTTAAATACATATCTTATTAAGTTTTTATATGAATGGCTTTTGTTAAATTTGTGGTATATGAACAAATAAATAAGTTGTCATTAATTCTATGTTTTATGGATGAAATAACATTTGAAATTACATATCGATATTGGGTAACTTATAGTCTATAATTCCTACCCAGATGTTATGTTTATATTGAGGATTGTTTATGACTCTGCTTATTATTCTATAATAAATAAGATGATTATTAAGATTTATTGCATTACATTTGATGGACTAAATGTATGTATTTGATATTTTTATACTTAGCATATTTTATATCTACTAAAAGGAAATATTTCAATTGAATCTATTGGTTTTTATATTATTTTATAATTAACCAAAACTTGCATTTATGACACTAAATAAGTAATGTATGGATTCCACTAGCTTAATTAGTGCCATCAGTGCAAAATAAGGATAAATCTGATTGAGTGGTGTGTATGAAATTGATTGATCCTAGATATCATTAACTATTTGAAAACTTTGGCCAAAGTAATGTTCATAGTTAAACATTATCATTTCATGTCTTTGATATAGTTTACATGTGTTTACAATATCATGTTAAAATAGATTTCTTTATGGTACACATCATGTATTAGTTATCTTACAACACACAAGTTCTATTTTATCACTCTGGATTCTCAAACTATCATTATCTACCCATTCATGAAGGGAGGTCCATTTTCATGTTGAGAGATAATGTAAGGGATTGATGGTTTTTGGTTATTTGTAAAAGCACTTAGATGATGCTCTTCCTCCCTGTAGTAGTACCACATTAGAGACTACACTTAATATTATAGATAGATACTTGAATTCTTAGAGAACTCAAGCTCCATGGAGATTTATATCATTATATTAATATTTATGGAGACTTTATTACTATTAAAATTGTACTATTTATTCATTTGTACTTTTACAATAGTGGTTATAGTGTTGTATTGATTATGGCTAAAATTATATTATTACATTAATGAAATAAATGTAGTGTTTATTATTTTTTTAGCATTGATCATGTTTAGTTATATCATTATCATGGTGATCATTAGATAAATAGATTAGCTATAAACTTTGTAGGGTGAACTAAAATAATACATTTAGCTAATTATCACTTAGTTAAATTTTACATGGTGAAATATGTTGGATGAATATGTGTAATTAATTTTAATTATTTTTTTAGTCTATTCTGGTAAACCTTAGTGGGGTTGTTACATTATGCTATCAAAGTTGAGACTAAAACTCTAGGACTTAATATGTCCACTAATAAAAACTTATTATCTTATTAAGCATGAATAATAATGGTGCACACTAGACTAGAAGGTGAGTGTACTTAAAACAATAATCTCACTATTAAGATAAATAACTTCACCATTAACTAATTTGCAAAGTTGGATTAGATCCTTGAAACCATTCAAGAGACTAAGGAATGAATCATGGACATAGAACAAGAAGTTCATGGAAATGAAGATGTTAATGCTTAGGAAAAAACCTAAATAGTATCTTATGGAGTAGGAACATCCTCAAGAGAAGAGGCAAGAGGAAGTTCCAAAAGATATAAGAGATCAAGTATCTACAAAGTTGGATCGTGTCATGAAAATGGTAAATCTAGCCAAGTTTGATGGAATTATTTTGGGAGATGGAGCATAAGCATGATTAATAGAGATGGATAAATATTTCAAGATTTGAAATTATTATAAATTCATAAAATTAGTCTAGGGATCTTATTAACTTGTTGGTGAAGTAACAACTTGGTGGGAAAATAAGAAGCTTGAGATGAACCTTGACTCTACCACCACCACCACCACTTGGGAATAGTTTTTGGAATTATTTAAATCATGATGGCTTCCATAGTGTTGAGCTCAAAATACCCCATTTATAAAAAAATAGGGACCATTATGATTAATTTGAACCTTCACACTGAAAACTTGATAATTTGCACTTTACTAAAATATGAAGATAATCCACCCTTGATGAAATTAACACATTTGTTCTTGTTTTGCTTTAACCTTGCCTAATGTTTCTGAAAAATGAATTTCATGTCTTCATTTTTAGGTTTTATGGAGCTCCCTTCAATGGATTATGTTGGGATTCTCACATATTAGCTCTATTTAGGATTTCATTGGCCTTTGGTCTGTAAAATATTACAGATGGATTCATGTCCTGAAACCCTCTTTTAGAAAACCTTATATTAGACCTTTAGTTTAAATTTAAATTTGGTAGGAACAAATTTTGTAGGAGTATTTTTAATCAGCTTTGGACTTAAGCCTAATTTTTATGCCAAGGCTTGGTCATGGTTTTCAACACAACCAAACCTTAGCCTAAAAATCATGTTTGGTCCCCTTTTATTTCCCCCCTTCCATTCCTTATGTTTTGGCATGGTATAATGTTTATGTGGTAGTGTATTTTATCTTAACATGGTCCCCTATATCATATTCTTAGCCTAAAGTCTTAACCCTAAAGTTCCATTCATATTTTTCAACATGAATATGACCTTAGTCTTATAAATTCAGCCTAAGTTCTTATATTAAACCACATCCTAACTTAATCACATCACTTATTTGTATATCCAATGGCTCTTTCTTCATAATATATATTGATCCAATGGAGTGTAGGAATCCCAATGAACGTAAAACTTTGATCCATCAGACCAATCCAATAAGATCACAAAGATCATGATTTATGGTTTATACTTTAGTTAGACCAATGATTGGATGATGCAATATCATCCTCAAAGTTTAAACGAATCCCATTTTACTATAAATACTTAATCTAATTAGATACAATTATATAGATCAAGATTAATGTTCCATGACTACTTGCACAAAAATGATCCAATAGAATGAATGTGGAGCTAAAAATTCAAAAGCTTAGGGAACCCTGTGGAGTCACCATGTGGCACTCTTGGATTTGATATTGATAACAAAGGAGCCCCACACATTAAAATTTAGACTTAAAGTAAGTTTTTATCCTAAGGTTCATTGCATTTATTTAAATTCAATAAACCTTAGGATAAAACTTTATTTTATGACCATAACATTCAGAGGGACCTATTTTATTATGCTTATAAACTTAGTATTTTGTCTTAGTTTAGTTTTTGTGACATGGTACCCATTTAAATTGATCTCCTTCATGATTACAGGAACCAATGGCATGCATAACCTTGGATATTAATCAATTGCTCTTGCTTCATCATGAAAGATGATCTGATGGAGCGTATCAAATCCAAGATCTATGGACCAATAGACTTTATGAGCTTAAAATTAATGTTATCAAGACCATCATTTGACATCTTCAAGGCCATCATTGACATTTGAGAGACCATAAACTTTAAGCATATCAAACTTAATGATCCACTTACTTAAATTTGATATTATCATGACTATCATTTGACATTTGTGAGGTTATCATTGACATCCACAAGACCATCGAATTTAAGCTAATTAATTATTTTGCTTGGACATAAGAATATCCTTAAAAATATTTCTAAAATATTATGGTTGAAACATAAATCAATGGGGCCCCTAAATAGATGTTCAAACACTTAGGATCTTTGAACTTGAAATAATAAAATGAACTTGTGACCTAGATATATGAAGACATGGCCGTAATATAGGTTTATTTCCTAAGGGTCTAATTGCATTTGTTTAAATGAAACAAACCTTAGGTTAGAGACTTATATTAAGGTCTCTATGACATAAAACATAAATTAAAATGTTTTTAACATAAGGTTTTATCATATTTATTGATATGATATAACCTAGTTTAAAACCTAACATTTGGACCACTTATTATTTGGGCCCCTTTAAGCATGTTATAATAACTTAGTATAAATATTTTAGCCTAAATCATATGTTGTGTTTATTAACACAACATAAAATTTAGCCTAAAATATTTAGCCTAGGTCCCTTTTATATTCATTCCATAAACTTAGGCATAAATATTTTAGCCTAAAGTTTATATCATGTCTATTAACATGACATAAACCTTAGTTTAAAATATTTAGCCTAAGTCCCTTCTTATGTCTAAGCACTAATTAAAGTTATCACCCTTTGTAAGATCAATGGCTCTTACTTCATCATGGAGATTTATTAAATAGAGGAAAAAAACTATATGAATCTAAGGAATTTAATCCATTGGACCAATTATGTGAATCCATTTAGATTGTGATCAATGGTCTCCACTTAATCATGAGAGGCAATAAAAAAGAGCATAGTTGTCAAAGACTATTCAATGAGCCCTAAGGGCCTACATGATCAACACATGGAAAACATGCATTCACTACATAGAATGTAAATCCTAGAAGGCTCATAGGCACCAAGTGGCACAACCACAAAGCCTGACATAAAGTAGCTAATGATTCTCAAGCCCCATGATCATGATCAATGGTCTACATTGATCTATAAACAAAGATTTGATGGTATAAAAAAAGTAGATTTTTAAAAGACAACAACTAGTTCTGTAAGGAATTTATGAAAAATTATATGAAATATGTCAAATGGATGCCACAATGGCACCACATAAGTACAAAATGAAAAAAATAAAGATTTTGTGTGCTCAAAAAGGCAAAGGTATAAAGTCCCAGGTCTCAGTTAAATCTACGACATGAATGAACCTAATTCCAAATTTACATCACCAATAAAGCTTTAAAAAATACCCAACATTCATAAAAGCCCTAATTTGAAATCAAATTAGTCACATTTAAAGTGAGAAGAGTTCAATTGCAATTTGAGAAAGAGCAAATTTACTTGGAAGTTACATGTAATTCATTTATAACTAGTCACAACTTCCACAACCATCAAAACTCATAGACAATAAACAATAGATGAAATATAGATATACTTGACCTCAAATAATGAAGGAAGAATATTTAAGGAAACAGACCTAGATCTATAGCTTTGAATAATGGGAATAAGAAATGGTCTAAACTCTTTTGGACCATTGAGGAGATGTAAGTTCTTACAAGAGAGAATAGAATAATGCAACCATCTTGTAGAGATACAATGACTTGGTCACCATCCAAATGAATATCCTCCATTATGTTTTCACCAAGATTGAGGTATTACATTGCATCGATGTCCTTAATCCTCTTTTTATTGACTATAAAATTGAGCAATAATGGATAGTCCATGAGCATACATTTAGGGGAAAAACATACATTTCCCCTCATGATTTTGAAATATACTATAAACTATGTAGGCCTTAGATAGACCTACCCACCATCAAAAAGTGGAATAGAGAGAATAATTTGAACACAATCCTTACTTCATGGCTAATTACTAGGAACTAAGTAATCCAGGACCCCACAAGCAAAATCCTAATTGTCTAATTTAAGGAGGGGATTAGGATAGTTATGACCCTACTAAATAGGTTATGTAGAGCCCCCTATACCGCACATATTGATAAATTATAGGTGCCCTATATTTACTTCATGATTAATAAGGGACTCACTCCCCTATTGGGTGAGATGATCAATATCTATTTGAAGTCATAATTCACAGCCATCAAAAAGAAAACCAACAAAAACTTTTACATGATGGCCTATCTACTTGATGCCTTATTAACCACCACCAAGATCCCAAACATTAACCATTGGTCATCTAATGGGAGACTTACTATCTCTGATCATTATTCCAAGCTTCACATATTCAAATATAGACACACCATGTAGTTCATTTATGATTGTGTTTACCCAACTCTAGTGGAATCCATCATAGGAATCCCCATGAGTAGGATCAACCCCCTAGTTAAGAAATATTTGGATTTGGTAGGGGATATATGGTTCTACCTAGATTACATAGTAATAAGGATAGAAGGGACTTTGACACAACCCTATAGGTTATCCATCTATGTGCCCACCAAACTAGTAGAGCAAGAAATTGCATATCAACTTATTCATGGTCTAGATGGATTTTTCAAGGATAAAAGGAAGGGCCTCCTCCATCCCTTTCCTCTGATAATAAACATAACTATATTACAAAATTAGGAATATGTGATTGTCATTACCAGACACAGGGACTCATTCACCCTATATAAAAATGAATTGAGGAAATCAGACCCTAATGAGAAGGTCACTAAGCATCTAAAGTCTAAGATAATAACTAAAACCTATGAAAATTAGCTCAATGTCCTTGATCCACTATTCATCATGGCCTCTAGTTTCTTAGAGGTATTAGCTAGATTGAAGAGGCATAACATTAAGCTGGAGCCTAGGTTGCCTATGGAAGATGATAAGACACTAAGAGAAATATGGAAAATGGGGCCCCTACAGTATCACTTATTACCTAGGCCATCCTTAATTCCCCCTCTAGAAAAACCAACAGTTAGAATACAACAACCTCAAGCATAGGTTACAAAAGGAGCTAGCAAATAAAAAATAGAATAGAGACCTATGGAAAGATCATCTTCAATGCTAAGTAAAATACCAAAGTCTCCTATAAAGTTATTGGATATGGTTTCTTTGGAACCTGATGGGATAGTAGAGGATACACTTAAGGTGCTTGCCAAAGCATATGGGTTAGAAGAAGAAGAGAAAATTTAAGGAACCTAACCCCAAGCTAAGGAAGTAGAGAAAGACAAGGGGAAGGAATTTGCTATGGACTTGGTTCTAATAACACCCTAACACAAAAGGAAAGATAAATTAGCATTGGTCCTAGTTGGGAAAAATAATCCCAAATTGACCTTCACCCACCCCATGAGTGAGGTCCAATTATTCAGTGATGAATACCCCACTCATGGGCCAATTATCCCTAAATGGTTTGTTTTATAGGAAGATGAAGAAGATTCCCACTCTATCCCACTCATGGACCTTAACACAGACATTCCACATTGATGTTCATGAGGAAGTCAAGCCATAGATGTTAGCTTTGATGAAATAAGAGGAAGAAATAAAGAATAGTTACCATAGCAAGATAAAATTACACATAAATGGACACTCTAGGAGCTTCAAGTACCCCATAGATGGAGGTCTTAGAACCTCCTAAAGTCACATAGTCATCAACATGTAGTTCAATATAGAAAAAATAGGATTGGAAAGGGTCACCACCAAGAAGACCATGGTTGGAGGGGAGTTCACATTCTAGAGTGTTGAGCCATTTGTCTATCTAAATCCCATTGGAGGTTAGAAGCTGGTGAGCATCCTATTCATGAGGAAGACATAGAAGGAATATTTGAGGCTCATTGAGCTTATATCAAAGTAGGTATCAGGGGTATGAAGTAGAATATATAGAACCTAGAGAAAGAAAAAAAAATCTAGAGACACAGGTTGTTTTATTAGTCTCAGAGGCAATAATAAAGATGTTTGAGGCATCTTTCTTTGAAATGTTTTACTCATTAAAGTCAATGAAGCTGAGGTAAGATGCATTACCCCAATAGAGTGAAATATCCAAAGGATGGTGGCCAAATGGTAAGATGTAGAGGATAAAATAGGGGATCTTATCAATATGTTAATTAATGGTAGGATTCCTAATTTCAAAACCATTAGCCTAGCCTACTTGAATGCAATACTAGGGATAGTTGTTAATAGGATCAAAATTTTAAGTTCTTGGTCAAATATCTTGGATAAAATCCTAAGGGATGACAAAGAGCTAATATCTAGAATAAAAAAACTCCTTGGTACCATGCTGGCAAACCCTATAAAATCTACTTCCCTAGGCATAATTGATGATGATGAGTATAAGCATAGATCCATTTTGGTGATGTATAAATTGAGGATTAAAATTCAAGTCAAATTTTTAAGTGACAATAATAGAGTAATGGGCATGATATTCATTTTTGAATAGAAGATTGTTAAATCCAGGAGCATCAAGGAGGCCATGGTAAGAAATGATAGGGACTTCAATGACTTTTCTAACCAATAAGATGTTTGTATCTTAAAGCTAGTTATTGATTTTGAGCCTATCAGTGAGAAATATCAAAGAGATATGGAGATTCTATAAGAGAAATAAGGGATCCCTTCAGCCTAGAGGCCACCTATTAATTAATATTCCATTTTATGTAAAACATTGTAATATGAATGTGGAATATTCTTTTGTAAAGGCATATGCTAGTCTGTTAGTTTATTTGCCTATAGGTCAGTCTATTTTCAAAAGAGAAACATATTCTAGAACTATAAGGAAGGAAAATTATCCTTATCTTTGTACATGTGTAATTTTATGACTGACTGGTATACTACCCGAGTCTTCTATAAAAGGCAGTATTTCCATTTTATAAAGAAGAGGATTTTTTGAGCTAAAAATTGTATACTTTTAAGTAATTAATATAATAAAGGATCACTTTAAAAAAATTCAAGTTCATTTGTATCAATTTTTACATGGTTTTTCTCAATTAATTATTCTAAGTCTTGAATTTAAATGGTTTTTATGAATTTTAAATGTGCATCTTTGATACAAAGTTTCTAATTTGTGTTGAAACTAGATTAGTTGAATGTTCTTAGATTTTGTTTCATTTTATTTTCTCTACATTAAGATGTGAAACTACTATTTGGATGTAACAGTAAACCTTTAAATCAAAGTTTAGTTCATACTTATATTCTTTCATGTTTTCCTCAGATATTTGCCTAGTATATGTTGGGATTTGAGCATCTAATACCACTATATGTTAGTTAAAATCATGTTCATTTTAAATCAAAACCTTCTCATGATGTTTAAGGTAAAGATAAGCAATCACATACTTTATTTCTTCCCTACCCTTATTCTTGCTTCTTATTTTATCAAATCACTTTAGTTTAGATCTCAGTGTAAATATTCATCTAGATTAGATTTAGTGTATAACTTTGATCACAACACACTAAGGTCAAAATAAATGCTTAAAAATTCACAAATATTAAGGACCATGGTGGCTCCCAACCACCAATCAATATAAATTAATGGAATAGTTTAATTTTCTCTGCCTTTATTTCACCATAGGTAACTAAATTACCAAAACCTACTACTCATGCTCTAAATTATCAAAATTATAAAATGTGAAGTATTATTTGAACACTAAGAGCACCTTTGATACACTTAGAGGCATCAACATAGAGTTTTATTTTAAATAGAAGCTTATAGATTTTTAAAATCTTAAGCAATGAGACCTATTAATGAATGAATATTGAGAGCAATTCATCAATATTCTTAAGTATGTACCTTTGTATTGGGTGGATGAAAGGTTCAATATTAGGAAATTCATAATGGGATTAAAACCCTAAATAGGTTGTTAATTACATGTGCATGGGCTATCTACCATGGAACAAATTTTCAATAAGTTAATCAAGCAAGAATATAGACTTAAATCTCTTACCCAAGTCACAAATAAGTTTAAAAATAATTTTGGAATTTCTAAACTAAGTTTTAAAATAAATAATTAGAAGAAGAGGGTGGAGATTCCAATAGTTAGTTCAATAATTAGAGTGCCAAGTTCAATAGTGGTTCAGAGAATAGGAAACCTGGTAAAGGTTTCAAGGGAAACCAACAATCTAAAAAGAAAGGACCAATAAGAGATTGATTCATTTCTTGAGTTGACCATTATTTTCATGAGTGTACTCATGATAATTCAAAGAATAAGGATTCTTCTTCTCAGCAGGTACATTTTAATAGAAGATTCATGCAACTATTGATAATCACTAGGCTGAGTATCAAGATTTGCCTATAGAAATGCTAGGTATTTTGTTTGATCATCCAATTTCTATTTTGATTGACATGAGATATAAAAAATGGTTCATTTCTCTTATAATGATTAGTAAATTATCTTGAAAATCTGGAGTTATGGAAAATGCCTAGTCAGTATAGTATGGGAATGAGTTTACGGTCAAAGTTGACAAGTGCTTAGTCAAAGATGTGAGAAGGTTGCCTAAATTCACTATAGTACTAGATCTTTATGTTTCACCATTAGGGTCATATGATGTGATCCTAAGAGTGAATTGGCTCTCAAATCATAAATCTAAGGTTGACTATTATTTGAATAAGGTTGAATGTCAATATGATTTTGGAAATCAGACACAACTTTAGGTTGAGAAAAAGGAATTGAAGATAAGGTAGTTTATGTAATTAAAATAAATAAAACTCAAAGGAAGGGATGTTATGAATTTATCATTAAGATAAATGATATGGAGGAATCTAAGGAACCATCCATCAAGGATTATCCTTTTCTAAGGAAATTTTGAAACATATTTCTAAAAGAATTACTAAGATTACCACCCATACATGAGTTTGATTTCTTGATTGATATCATTTTAGGATCAAAATCATAGTCTAAGGTATTGTAAAAAATTATGACCATCAAATTTGTTGATTTAAAGGCTCAACTTAAAGAGTTGTTGTCAAAAGTACTGATTTGACCAAGTGTGTCACCATGGGGTACACCACTTGTCTTTGTTAAGAATAAGGATGGTACTATTTAGTTTTATATTGATTATAGGATGTTTAACAAAGTGACGATCAAGAATAGATATCAATTGCCATGGTTTGATGACCTCTTTGATAAAATTAAAGAGAAAATAGTCTTTTTTAAGATTGATATTAAAGAACGGTATCATCAATTGAGAATCCATGATGAGGATTTTCTAAATATAGCCTTTGTAACTTGATATGGGCACTATGAGTTCACAGTGTTACCATTTGGGTTGACACATGATCCAAAAACATTTATGAATCTTATGAATAGTGTGTTTATAGATTATCTAGATCATTTTATTTTAGTCTTTCTAGATGGCATCCTCATACATTCCAAGGATGAGGAAGAACATTTACATCATATAGAATAGGTTTTGTAGTGTTTGAAAAATCACAAGATGTATGAAAAGTTGTCCAAGTGTGTATTTTACCAAAATAATGTGTGGTATTTGGGGCATATTATCTTTGAAGATGGTATTTTATAGATCTAGTGAAGATACAAACCATAATGGAGTGGTCAGTTCTAAATAATGTTCATGATGTGAGGATTACCAAATTCATTATAAATTTATCTAAGATATCTAATCCAATTACATCTCTTCAATAGAATATTCAGATTTTTTAATGGTTAGACAAGTGTGAGATAGCCTTTCAAGAGTTGAAAAGGAGTCTTACTTAATCATCAGTGCTAAGAGTTCCCAATCCTAATAGTCAATCATGTACCATATAAGCATACATTTCTAAAAGCTCTGAATCTTTTGCATAATGTATTCCATGTGTCTTATCTTAAAAATTATGTTGTTTATCTTTCACATTTATTATATTGGAATGCTTTGTAAGTTTTAGATCCTGGGGTGGTCATGGTAGAGCCAATCAAAATAACTAACACTCACAAACTTAGTTTGTATAATAGAGAAGTGTCATAGTACAAGGTCCAATAGGACCCATAGTTTGAAGATAGTGCCATTTGGAAGGACTATGATGAGTTTTATAGGCTAAATCAACATTTTTTTTCTTGATTTGTTCTTGCGTATTAAATTATCTTCTACTAAATAATGTTTTAAATGTAGAAATTGTGTTTAAATAAGTTTCATAGGGATGATGACCAACTTTAGGGGGAAGGATGTCACATCCTAAATTTTCTCTAAGGTGAATGATCTATGTATTATTATGGTTGTTATTTTATTAACTACTATTTGATTAAGTTGTATTTCATGTGCTAGTTATGGGATAGTTATATGTTGCCTACTCTATATGATTGATTTGCTATGAGATAGTTGTAATTTCATATTATGTACTTGATGATCATGTTTTTTTAGTTTATATAGTAGAATTTTATGGATATATTTATGTTTTAGGCTAACTGATTTTATTATTATGAGGTTGATATAGGACATATCCATCCCTTAGAGTGTGACAAAGGGAGGAAATCATCAGAGAGGGTGGTGTAGATGGAGGCATTGAGTGATGATAGAAATAAAAAATAGAAACCCACACACACCATAATAGACTAACAAGTTTTATGATTATTATTTAAATTAGATAGTTGTAGTATGTTTTGATTTATATTATATATGTCTATTGTGATATTTTTATTGTTCGATGATCATGTTGTTTTGATTGTGTGATTTCACTAATTTAGTTGTGTTACTGCATTAATATTTGTTGATGTTGTTACCTAGTTGTTGAATGAATTTTTACCTATCTTGTTGTGACTTACCATTGTATTGGACATAATTAAATGTTTGTATAAACAATGCTTTGTTTGGATTGAGTGTTGTAGTTATTTGATGGGTTTTAATATTGTGCTTGATTTGGTTGATTAAGAGACTACTTATGTTTATAATCTTACTATTATCATTTATAATGGTTTCATAAACCTATAATAAGACATTAATGAGTTAACATTATTTATTAAGCATTAAAAAATGACTTTAGTTGGAATGGTAAAATTATATTTATGTTATTAAATTAAGGTTTCTATAAAGCCTTAGTGATTGGGAAATAAACATAATGTTATGCAAAGTAATATAGATAATTTCATTATTTAATGATTATATGGACATCATTATGGTTGATTCTTGGATGAGTTGTTAATATTGATGATGGTATTTTAATATTCATATGTTATATTTTATTTTTATATGGTCATTATGTTATGTGGACTTCTCATTTAGTTGACAATGCATGAAATTATAATGTTTGAAGACTTTTATAAAGTTGATGCTTGATTTTAATTAAAGTCAACAAACATGCATATTTTGAAGGATTATATAATGATTACTTTATTTTTATTGAGAAGGTTTGAGATTATTAAGGTTCTAATCTATTTTTCTTGAGTTAATAATAATTTTAACAAAACCATTATGTGAATTAGAAGGGGTTTGCATGAGAAAATGGTGGCATACTATTTATTTAATTGAGTTGTTCATGACATGTATTATTTTAGTCATTAATTTGTAAAATAATTAGGATAAATTTATATGGAGAGTAATGGGATGGAGGTGATTAAAAGAAAAGATATAGAGGCCTGTGAGGGCACATGATATAGAGGATTAACAGGTAGAAGTAGAATAGGGAAATTTGAGGTAAGAGGAGATTATAAATTTGTTTTCCTTGGAATTATAATAATATTTTATAGGTTGGTGATGTAATTTAAATTCCTATTTGATAGTTTGATGTATTTTGGAAATGATATGATTAAAGGGTTTACTAGTTTCAGTTGATTTTGAAATTATAAAAAAATATGGGCTAAATGTAGGGCCTTGTGGATGGATTGGTGTTGGTGTCTAAAATTGTATCGTAGGTGGTTATTAGTGTTTAATAAATACTAATAATTTTTTAATCCTATTAATCTAATGAATGAGTTGTAGGTTATGATAATATTACTATTATTGGTGGAATAGAGATATAATAAGTGACTATTTCACAAATTTATATTAGTTGGTGGTTGGGAGCTAGCATGGATCAATAGTTAATATTTTATTTTTAAGATTATCTATGATATTTAAAGTGAATTATTCTTAAACATAAGTCTAAAGATAAACCAAGATGAGTATTCATAATGAAGTTAATCTAAGGTGAATTGATTAAAAAAAGGAGCAAAAAGAAGGGTAGGGAAGAAAAGAGAAGTGTTGTTGATATTTATTTCAAACATTATGATAAAGTTTCAATTTCATATGAATATGAATTTAACCAATGTGAAACATGAATTATAATAAGCTTAAATCCTATCACACATCAAACAAACATCTAGGGAAGGTATGAAAAGATGCAAATAAGAATAGGTTCACTTTAAGAATTTCACCCCTACAAGAAAATAATATTATCTCAAACGCAAGAAGATAAAATAAAGTGAATTAGACCTAATAACCTTCAACTAATCTAGCATTAGCACAAAGTAGTAGCTCTGCATCTAAATATGCATAACTAGAATTCATAAGAACTATTTAAATCTAAAAATAAGACTAGACAAATGAGAAAGTAACCATGATAACAATTGACATAAAAAAATGTGGATAAAATTTGTAGAACTAATTAATTATATTAATTTGAACAAAAGTTACAAATAATTTTTGGCTCCAAAATCTCTCTCCCCTTTACAATTTGAAATACCTCTTTATATAGACAATTCATGAGGTATGGTGGTTAGTCATGTCAAATCTTAAGGACAATTATCTTTTTATAATTATTTGAGATATTTTTAGACCTTATAAAATGACTAACCTATAGGCAGTGTGATTTACAAGTTGTACACACCTTTTAAAATATAATATACTATTTTCAAAACTATACAATGTCTTTATACAATATAATATCCTAAGTCAATTAGACTGAATTTATGACCCTTGTGTTGATGTAGTGTTCTACCTTCCATACAAGATATTCATTCTATAATGTTATTCATTGATCAGTTGGAGATCAATGATATGTCTCATGAATAATTCATTTTCTTGATCTTCTAGGCCCTTGATACCCATCTTAGCCCTTTCCAAAGCTTGTTTGATGATCTTGGCATCTCCTATCTTTTCCTTTGATGATAAAAGTAGACCCGTAATCTTCTTGTTAACAACCCCTATTTTCTTGTCCCTAATTTCTCACTTCTTGCATGAATTGAGTAGTTTTATGCTTGAATTCCTCATAAGTGTGGTGGGTTATTTGATCAAGGTGTCTAATATGTGTAACATCTTATCTTCTTACTATTTAAGGTCCTTATAAATCTCCTCTATATACTTGGTGTAGTTGCTTAGGGCCTTGATCTTATCAGTTAATATAGCCATAGCCATATTTAGGTGGGTTAGGTTGATTGTCCTGAACTTAGGGATTTGATTTTTAGTTAAAACCTTGATCAAATCCTTTACTTGGTAGCTTCAGGTTTACCATTGGCCAACTTAACATGTAGCCATAGTAATTTGTTTATTTATTTCATCCTACCTAATCTTGATTAATTATAAATAATTAAACAAATTAGTCATGGTGTCCTTGACTTTCTTGAACCTATCTTCTTAGATTGACAAGATGACTTATTCTTTCAAATTCTTGTTCTTCTACAAGATGCCCTTGATTATTGTTTCCAATTGATCTGACCAAGCATGAGCTATTTCAAGAACATGTTATTCAAATATTGGGTCCTTTTTAGGCTTTTATCCTCTAACTAGAGTTAATCCAACAAATGGTTCCACCTTTTCGAAAATGAACTCCTCTCCACCAACTATGGATTTCTTCTTTATGACCCTTTACAAGCTAGTTGTTTTTGGGTCAAACTTGACACAAATTGAGGAATGGGTCACTTGTGGCTTAGGGATATCCATTTATGTCCCACTTGACTCTCTTGGAGAAGCCATATTTCTCTCTTATTCTTCTTGTAAAGCCAAGATCCATGGCTTGACCTCTTGATGCACTTAGATATTAATGGCCTTCATCATGGCCCAAGAATGTTGCATAGTGGTTATTTTTTCAAACTTACCATAGATGAACCATTCTAGTATGATAGGTCCATAAATTAAGTTATCTTTACCAAAGAGGTTGACTTCACTCAAATGATGGGTAAAATTCACTTTAGGCGTTAGTCTTTACTTGCACCATTTCCAACTCAACCTTTAATTTAGGGGGATCCATAAGAACTAGATCCAACACATCCTTCCCCTTCTCTTCCTTTATCTCCTCCATTTATTCATCTTCAGACTCATAGGATAATGATAGTATTATTAGGGCATCTTTAATGGGATTCCTAGAGTCTAATGCTACCATGTGAATTTATTCAACTGGTGATCCTTGTTCCTCAACCTGGTTAAAGATGATGTTATCTCATTAGGCCTCCTTTCTATTATCTTTTGATAGAATTTTACCTCAATATTAGGCTCTTATTATGATTAGGCTCGAGGAGTTATAGAAGGTGAACTAACTAACAAGTGATATTTCCTTTGCCCTAGTTTCCATATATAATCACTTCCTTTTTCTCCCTCATATTCCTAGCTTTTGGAATGATTTTTTATTACTTAAATCTACCTAAGACCTTGGAGAATGAAGATTAATTTATGTATAATGGGTCATAAGGTCCAAGTTGGCACTCATAAGACACATTTATTCCTTTGGATTTTAAGTGTCCTTTAACCCTATCCTAGGGATCCCACTATTTTATATAATCCAATTGTAAATTTAAATATGTCATGTGTCTAGATCCCACTTCAACATTTTCCCACTATTTGAATATGATCCTCCTAATAGTTATTAGGAGGTTATGGAGGATCCATTTCTTATTGATTATGTATAAAGAATCTATTCCATATAATAATTGATATGCTACCTCTTGCTTTGCTAACTTATTAGGAACATGGATGGGTAGCCTGAGGGGTTGGACCTAAATTAATTCAATTCTAATGATGGTGCAATCTGGATATAGCCATATGTCTCTCATAAACTCAATTAAATGTTTTATTAAGGGGCTAACTCTAGACATTGGATTCCTAGTGATGGCCTCAGTTAGGTCTAGATAAACATAGTCACATATGAAGTGGATGCGGTCTCTGTACTTAAATATATGTAATTTTGAATAATATTATGAAACTATTTGAGTTTTACTAGGTGATCATTCTATAATATTAGAAATATTGGTTGTGTCAAGTAGGGAATCCAAGAGGTATGATATCATATAGAATTGGGTTCTAGTCCTTTTCTTGACTACAAAAATCTATCTACTCAAATAGGTGTTGATAACTTCACCAAGAGGAGGGGTGAGATGTTTCTCAACCATAAAATAGATTAAGGGGACCCAAATTTTATCTACATATGTAGTGGATGTATTTTTACATAAATTAATCATCATTGTCATGATCATCCTTATTCCAAGTCTGAATATACCAATGGGGATGTTATTATTGAAGTCAAGAAACACTTGGTTTATAGAATATAGCCATAGAGAAAGGATGCTCTTCAAATAATTATCCTTCACCCAATTATTGATTGTGGTCATTTATTATTGGGGCTTGGGAAAATTTTAATATTTTTTGAAAGTTATAATAGAGATATAAGTTATTTTTATCCAAGTGTGCTCATTGATTAACATACCCTTGTCAATTTTACAATCCTTAAAAATAGGAGAGAGAATGTATATACAATGCAGTACCTCTAGTTTTGTTGAAACACAATGGAGACCCTCATTTTAATGGCCACTATGTCATAGTAGAGCCTCCTTGTAGACATGTTCTTCTCCTCTTCTCTTGTGATGGGCTGCTAGTTCTTAATAGTCCAAAACAAGCTTGACCAATTGTTGTTCCGTATATTTAGATCTATGGCATCAAATTATGTGTCCTTAAAAATCCTCCCTTCTATATCTAAAGTCAAATAGAGATCCACATCTTCCCTTAAAATACCTTTTTGGGCTATCATAGTCATGAATTTTTCTAAACTACTTACTAGTGGTATGTAGTTTAATTATGGATTAAATTATCCTTGCACAAATGACAATCCAATCTTCCTTAACTTGATTATAATGAACATAGGGTTGAATTAGGGTTTCCATATTTGCTAAGTCTTTCCTAAAGGTCTTTATAGTAATTTAATGATGGTAAATATTTAAACTTATGCAAGATTCATGACTTAGATTATGTTTAGATATTTATATTCATACCTCTACTTTTTTGAGCCCATAAGATCTTTTAATTTGACTTGGAACTTCTATGGATTTGATGTGGCATTATCATGGAATCTTGTTCATTAGTATTTAAAATATGACCATTTTTATTTTTTAAACACATGTCACTATTTCTTTGGCTCCAGGCTCTTTAAAAATTCTATCTTGCCTTGTATTATTAGATTTATTTATGTGGATTAATGCACTTCATTGATCTTGATCTAAGAAATTGAATGCCATTGGCTAATTTATTATATTCCCTATGATTGTGACACTTGGCACTTCCACATTTATCTTGATCTTTATTGAAATGTCAACATTGATTCATACCATTGGATCATCCTTACCTAGATGAATGTGTTCTATTGATCTTGATTGATTGGATCATATTTCTTACTCTGAGTTCCATTGATCAGAATGTGTATGCAAGACCACATACCATTTATCTTTAAAAGATGCTCAATATTTAATTTGTGTGTTGTGGTTATGGCACTTGCCATATCCTCATTAATTATAAGCACCTTTAACTTTTAAAAATTCATCACACACCATTATATCTTGCTCTACTAGATCAATGCACTCTATTGGATCTCAATTTGAAGGGTGGAATTCCATTGGTTGATCAATGTTCTCCCACTAAAATTATGACATTTATCACCTTCTCATTCATCTAAGGCTTTGTTTAAGCTTTGAATTTATATGCATCATCAATTCAAATGTGTATAATTAGTCATGTACCATTGATATTTAGGGACATGTTAAAGCTTTAATCATCTATTTCACACTTGATAATTGGCATCTTTACACTAGTTTTGAGTTCATTTGAATTGTAAACATTAATCTCACATCATCATATCATCTTCAGTTGATCAATCACACTTTGTTAGATAATATTTTGTTGCATACCATCAGATATTTGGTAGGGTTCCTACAATGGTGACACTTTTTACCTTTTTTGCTTATTTTGTGTCTCTATTGAAGCTTCGACTTAACATCACTGTTATATTTATCTTGCCAAAGCAAATGATTACCATTCATCCTATGGTCAATGAAATAAAACTAATTCATTCTTGGGGAACATAAATAATTTAGGTTAAATATTTTAGACTAAGGTTTTATTTATGTTGATGAACATGATAAAACCTTAGGATAAAATTTTTAGGCTAACATCTAAAACATTATAAAAGGGACCCTGCAAATGATAAAAGCTATGTCATAAAGTTTTAGCCTAGGGCTTTCATTATATTAATAAATTCAATTATAAATTTATTGTAAGGATTTAGGTGAGGATCTTAAAATTAAAAAGGGACTTTGCATTAGTTATACCATGTGGAGATAAAAGGTACAAAAGGGGGCTCAAGACATAAAGGACCAAGTATGAATTTTTATACTAAGGTTTTGTTGTGTTGATAAAAATGACTAAGTCTTAGTATAAAAAATAAACTAAGTTTATGTTTCAATTAATTATTCTTGAACAAATTCCTCCCACATAAACTTGAATTTAATTCAAAAGGGATCTATGTTAAAATATTAGACTAGGGTTTTAACATGACTTAAAATAGATTCAATTAATCTTCGACAAACCAAAGGCTAGTAGAATATCAATTTATCATTGAAGCACAAAACCTTAAGAATGTTCATTCCTAAATGAGATTCCATTGATCTTACATTATAGAAACATAAGAAGCAATCATTCAAACCATCAAATTAGCTATTGAATTGGGATATTCTAAATTATGGTTAGAAGGGGATTCCCTGAATATTATTAATATATTAAATAACAAAAATTCTGTTTCATGGTCTATAGAGGCAATGGTGTTGGAAATGAAAACCTTAATTCAAAAATTTGAGAAAGTAACTATTACCCATACTTACCATGAAGCCAATGGGGTTGTTGATTGGATAGAAAATTATGCAGTCCAAACAGGACACAAGGTGAGTTGGCAGGATACATTAAATAAGAATGTGGATCTTAGAGTGCTCATTAATCATGATGCAATTCATTCAAAGGAGGGAAAGATTTGCTTGGAATAGAAAATCAATGATTTGGCAGAGTGGCCTCACAGGGGAAGGATCTTACTCATTAAACATAAATATTCTAGAGAATGTGAAGTGGATTCTAAATGTGCCAGAAAATAGGCAAGTATCATCACAAACTGATAATAGTTGGTCTCATTGCTCAGTATTCAGTGTTTGGGTGTTACTAGATATTTGTATGGCTCACAAAATGAAAGGAGAACCAAGGAAGTAGGAACCTAAAAATTGTGAAGATTGGAAAGCAAAACAAGATGTTTGGAAGATCC